>JAHLJT010004567.1:217214913-217395499 GCA_031308135.1 Acheta domesticus
CAAATACTGTGTTCACTGGTCTGCGTCCACCTCGTTGTGGTATTTCGTCTTGACTTTTTACCCACCGATATGCAGTTCATCTCTTCACTCCAAGTGTATTAGCGAGACCTCTCCAGATTCCATTATTATTATATACTGCACAAATTTGTATTTTGTTCCTCTAAGCTTCCATTTTCTTTATGTAAATCATAACGCAATTACTTTACCCATACACGGAGAAATATAGGTTAGTTTTGTTAATAACAATGAAACTTGGGGCGATTCAGCTTTGTTTTTTCTCGATTTGAAATTGTTACGTCTCAAATTGCTTATGGTTAATCCCAATCATTTTGAAGTGGAAAAAGTATAGATTTCTTTTGTGCGATTCAACCGTGAGGATTCATCTGGTTTGATTTAATTTCACTTTGATTGGAGTAAAAGGACGTTGAGCAGTTGTAAAGGGAAAATGAACTTGGGACGTTTGCAAACAGTCAAATCCGCGTTTATGCGAGAACGCGTGTGCGTGTCTCCGCAGGGGGCCTCGCGTGCGTGAAGGAGCTGATTGCTGCGCACGCGTGGCGCAGGCACGGCAGCGGATTTCTGCGAACGGCCCCGCCCCCTGCGCGCGCAGATTCCCATCGGCTGTGAGCCACCAGGGCGCAGCACGTGCGCTTTTCGGTTTAGTTGTACTTTTGCAGTGGCCGATAAGAGAAGTTGTGCGTCAAAACTGCTTGCAAATTCGTATATCAGATGTTTTAGAAATGAGTTCGTTGCTGAAATGGCCCTGGAGTTGCGGAAATCTGCTGTTTGAGGAATTGATAATGCCACAGATTGACGGTAATAATGAAGATTAGGTTGATAACCTTGAAACCCTGAAAAAGGGAATTCATGACGTATTGAACGAAGGTAGTGTGGAATTGATTAATTTACTAAGCGCATTTAATCGGTTAATAGTCAATTAATTAATTATAGTAATGTATGTACAAAATTGGAATATTCTTAAATAATTTTATCACAGAATAATATCGAAATATACCCAATAATCAATGGAGAATTCTTGAACCTGTTTAATGGGAAGAAAACAAATGTTTGTATTTACTTTAGTAAAAAAATTCTAAATAATATACTGCATTAAGTAACATTTTTGGTTTTTGTTGTTTATAATTATGTGTTTAGTTTCGCAATCTTGTGTGAAGCGGTGAATAGCGCAATCGCAATAGCACTAGGTTTAAAATAATAAAAAGTTTACTCTGTGAATGCAGTTTCTTTATGGATTTAACTTTAACAAGACACAATAATTGATATACAATTTTCACGAACAAAACAAGTGATAGCATTGTCATTTTATGTCATCAAATTAAATTGACTTAATCTAAAAAATACCATATAGCCTTATTAGCTTTAATTATATTAACAAATAAATTGTTTGCACCAAAGTGAAACATTTTAACCCCTTGGGTACAGGATTTCACGTCACAGTTTATTACTACAAATGTAGAACCGTAACTTCTAAAGCAAACCGGAAGTTAACGACTTGCATCCGTGAAACAAGCACGTAGCTCCAGTCTAGAAAAAGAAGATGCAATTAGCCCCGTTGGGTCGACAGCACTGCCCTCTACCGCCGTGGAGCGGAAGCGCTCGGCGAACGCCGCTGTCGCCGTTGCGGGCGCCCCGGCTGAGTATGATGCGGCGTTTAACGGGCCACAGCAGCGCATGAGGCGGTCGCGAGTGGGCGGGGCGCGGTGGCAAAAGACGAGGGGGAGGGGGGCGACCAGTGGAAGAGCTGAGGGAAAAACCGGACCACGAATGGGCGGAGGGGACCTGGCCGGATTACAAGCGGTCACGGGTGGCTGGCGAAGTAAACTGATAGCGTGCGGGATATGGGAAGGGCAATAAAGAAGAAGTTGAGTATAATGTCACTAGAGGATGCTAGTTGGGTATAATGTCAGCAGAGTGCGCGACAATAGTGGTGACAAACGAATGATGAACATGGAGGGGAAATATGAGCAGTAAACGAGATAAAGGAGAGAGGGAATAAATGGATTGATTGATTAGTTCAGTGTAGTCAAGGTCGATGCCATGAGCGGAAGTCCGTGGCGCGAGTGCCACGACGAAATTGCTCCTCCACACAGTTCATTACCCCGCCACCAGACACAACGCCATCCCTACTGTAAAACGACGGAGTTACCAATAGTTTCCTTTCCCGACACTAGTTGCGCAAAGAAGCTCGTGGCATGCTACGGTGCCACGACGCGAGCCACTGCTACCAGTAGAAGACCTTGGCACCACTGGATTAGTTCTTTCGTGTTCCGTGTGCGTGTCAGCTATTGTGGTCATTAGTTGCGTAAGTGCACTGCATGTTTTTATCACAGAAGGTAGCACTGTTCTTACCTCTGTTGATGGTAAAATATATTCCAACCTACACGTCAGTTTTCGAGGTTTTCCCCATCCACGTATCTCCCCTAGCCGGGAAAATCTCTAAGCTAAGCTCCCGACTGGTCTCCCGTCATGTGTGGTAGTGTAGTACATGTAAGTATGAGTGGGTGAGGACAGGACAAGGAAGAGGAAGGAAAGATCGCACCCGGTCCATGGCCCCTCTGTGAGGGTACTGCTCCAGCATTCACCTTGATCGAAGAAACCACGGAAAAGGAACGAACAACCAGCCGCTTAAAATCTCCAGACAACGCTTGAATTCCATCTAGCTATCTAGCTACAGCCGAAAATTCTGTAACATTCTGTACTCCTAGAACATTCTGTAACATTCTGTAACATTCAGAATCCTAGAACTTCTCAGTCAGGGACACTGCAATGGCGTCAGTTTAAGCTCTGAACCTTCTTAGCCGAAGAAGATGACGGAAGACAGAACAAATGAGGGTAAGGTTACCTAGTGGGAAGCGTGAGAGCCAAAGAGAAGGGACCCTGCAAAACGCAAATTAACGGTGTAAGTCGTGGGAAAAAAGAGAGAAAATGATCAGTAAATTGGAGTGATAAATGTATGGATAATACGGAGAATGAGAGGAGGAAACGTAACAGATGATTTTAGTGAGGTGGGATTTTGTGAGACGCTTTCGTGATGACGGAAATATTTATTTATTTATTTATTTAGTCAAAAAAACAGTAAAAACTGTATATGACGTGTGGGGAAAGAAATTTATCTGCGCACATTTTCTTGAGGGCCAGAAGTTTATTAAAAAAAAAAAAAACGAAAACGAAAAAATTAATTTAGAAAATAATTATATTAGAAAAATAAAGATATTTGAAAAATGTTTTTTCCCGAGTTATAGAAAATCAATTTCAACTGTAAATGAACTACAAGCAAAAGGAGTGCTCAACAAAACGTGCGCACAGTGAAGCTACATTTACGTCCAGAAGCAAAACAAGGGGCCATCTCAGCATTTGCTCTATGGATCAGGGAAACTGGACAAAAACCTGATCGAGATGGGGGTCATTGACCCGGAAG
This sequence comes from Acheta domesticus, assembly GCA_031308135.1. Taxonomy (NCBI): domain Eukaryota; kingdom Metazoa; phylum Arthropoda; class Insecta; order Orthoptera; family Gryllidae; genus Acheta; species Acheta domesticus. The sequence goes on from JAHLJT010004567.1 coordinate 217,218,353, forward strand.
CTGAAGTACATTACTTGTTACAGGCGTATTAAATATTTTTTTAAATGTATACAATGCAAACATAAACTAATTCATTATACATCTTTGTTTTGTTACATTAAACATTATTTTTCTTTTTCACGATCAGTATAGTCTCTAATTGTATAGAAACAGTTTTGCAGCAGAAAAGATTTTACTTTTAACTTAAATTTGTATACCGACTTTAATTGTTTTATGTCATCTGGCAATGCGTTGTAAAGTAACGTACATGTATTGTATGTTGATTTCTTGTACTGAGCTGTTGATACTGACACTTGATGCACGTGATTTCTACGGCGTGTGTTGTAATTATAAATATCAATATTGCATGAAAATATGTTCCCTCCGTTAAGTAGGTCATTTTTGACAAATATTACAGATTCGTAAATAAATAGACAAGGCAATGGTAGGATTCCCAGCTCAATGAAAAGAGGCTTGCAGGAATCACGTGGAAGGCATTTTTTCATTATTCGAATAATTTTCTTTTGCAATCTGAAGGTCTAAATACTACAGGATGAGCTTCCCCAGAATATTATGCCATATCTCAGGCGGGAATGCACATTTGCAAAATAAACGCAACGAGCTGCATGAAGGCTGACAGAATTTGAAAGAATTCTGAATGCATAGCATAATGAACTTAATTTAGTGTTTAATTCTGTTATAAGTACATTCCATTTGAGGTTTGATTGAATTGAAAGACCTAAAAATTTTGTTGCCTCAACATCAGCTAATTGCATATTGTTCATTTTCAATGGAACATGCGATTTCCGATTTGAGATGCAAAAATGCATTGAAACAGTTTTTCTTTCGTTAACAATTAATTTGTTATTATTAAACCAATTTGAAACTTCTGAAATTGTAATATTTACTGCTTCTTTTTTGCAAAGAACATTCGTGTCATCAGCAAACAGAACCGTTCTTCCATTTTTAATAGACAAGGGCATATCGTTTACATATAACAGAAAGAGAATAGGACCTAAGATCGAACCTTGCGGGACCCCATGCACAATTGGCAAAGAATTGGAAATATAAGTATGTAATGTCCTTTCCTGCCAGTATGGTATTTCTACTCTTTGAGTCCGATGTTTAAGGTAAGAAGTTATCCAATCTAGGGCAATACCACGAATTCCATACGAAGGTAATTTTGAGAGCAAGATCTTATGGTCAATAACGTCAAAAGCTTTCGAGAGATCTAAGAATATTCCAATGGGTATTTCATTTTGGTCTATTGATGAAGCAACATCTTTGAGAAAAGAAAAAATGGCAGTTTCCGTAGATTTTGATTTTCTAAAACCGTGTTGTGAGTCTGAAAACGCTCTGTTTTTCCTGAGAAATGTTTCCATTCGTAAGTAGAAAAGCCTTTCTAATATTTTTGAGAAAACTGACAAAAGAGAAATTGGCCGGTAATTTTGAATATCATTTTTGTTCCCTTTTTTAAAAAGTGGCTTAATTTTCGCTGTTTTGAAAATATCTGGAAATATTCCTGTACATAAAGAAGCATTGAAAATGTGAGTTAACGGATGTATAAAGGCAGGTGCACAAGTTTTTAATAAACAATCCTGAAATTCATCTAAACCAGATGAATATTTATTTTTTAGTTTACTGACTATTCTGAGGATTTCGTTGGGAGAAGTTTCGGGAATAAACATCGTATCTGAAATTTTTTGGGAAGTGTAAAATGTTGAATTTTGTAATTTTAGTCCCTTCGTGAGATCAGACGCAATTCTGGAAAAGTGTTTGTTGAAGAGATTGGCAACTTTTTCCGGATTACTCGTTTCTCTTTCATTATCCTTTAAAATAACATTCTCTACAAGGTATCGAGATGATGTGGTTGTATTTTTTACGATATCCCACATTGCTTTAGTTTTGTTACTAGCGCTCAAAATGTCCTGACTATTTTTCATTATTTTTGCCTGAACTATTACTTTTCTTAAAATTCTTTTATATTCTCGGAAGTATATATGGAAACCGGGTGATACGTTATGATGTTTAGAAATAAAGTAAAGCGTACGTTTGTTTTTACACGATGTTCTAATTCCTTGTGTGATCCAAGTATTACTTTTGCTTGAAATATTTAATTTTCTCTTTTTAAGAGGAAAGCACGCGTTAAAATGAATTGAAAGCTTGGAGAAAAATAAATTATATTTTTCATTTGTGTCAACAGCGTTATAAACTTCGTCCCATGATTCCTTCATCAAGTAGTCCGTAAATAATTTTATATTAACTTTAGTGAATGCTCTGCACATGCGTGTATTATTTATTGTGTCAGTGTTTATGTTCTTAGTAATTGTAAGAATTTGTGCATCGTGGTCACTGTATCCTAGATTATTCGTTATTATTTCATATGTAATTGTGGTTTTGTTAATTATAATTTGATCTAATGCTTTTTGTGATTTAAGCGTATTCCGTGTAGGTACATTCACTGTAATGTCTAAATTAAAAGAATGAAGTAAATTGAGAAACTGCTCTTTTTCGTGGGATTCGCTCAGAAAATCAATATTGAAATCTCCACATACAACAATGGATTTAAAAGAGAGTTTACTAATTTTGTTCAGAATTATCTCTAGATTTTCCAAGAAAGTGAAATAATCTGAAGCTCGCTTTGTTGGAGGTCTGTAGATGCAAAGTAAGATAATTTTGAGCGTAGTAAGATGTACTACTGTTGTTTCAAAAACTTTTTCAATTGCATATAAATTGAATTCTGACAAGAAGGTAGAATCAATATAATTTCTTATGTAAATACACGAACCTCCGTAAGCAGGGCCCTTATTTGATTCCCTCGCCCTACAATATGATCCTGCAAGGTAAAAGCTAGGAATTTGGAGTGTATTTATATCATTTTGAGACAACCAATGTTCTGTAAAGCAAAAAACATCTATTTGTCTTAGATCACATTGTAATGCTGCCTCGATAAATTCAATTTTATTGGAAAGAGATTGCACATTATGATGCATTATTCGAATCTTTTGCATGTACCTACACGGATGTTTTTCTGCTGCATCTGACTGTAGTTGCTATTTATTTATTTCATTTTTACCTCGAGTGCGTGGTCGAAGGAAGTATCGTGTCCCAGCAGTGACAAGAGGTGAGGGAGGAGGGGTGACAGATGTAGAGGAATGAATAGTGGGAGAGGTAATACACGGATTAGGTTCAGGGGATAAGGTAATTGGGTCCAAAGGGGTCCCAGGGGATGGTAGAGAACTAGGAGATGTGGGTGGGGATGGGTCTTGGGCAGGACACTGCCAAGTTTGTGAAATGATAATAGAAAGAGAATGATATAGGAATGAAAAGCTGCTAAAATAATATTCTTATTATTGCTATTCACCTAAACGCCAATTGGAAACAATATTACGAGAGATAATAAAAGATGGTCTTGATCTGTGTAAGCAGGAAAAGATTGAGAATTAGAAACGAATTAGCCTGACGAGGGTGGAATTTACACGGAACGAAACGGACCACTGGGCAATGAGATTCAGATAGGACGGTAAAAGACGATACCAGGGAGAAATGTGACAGAATCGGTGGATACGTAAGTTGGTCACCGGAAGTTGGTGGGCGAGCAGAATGATAGCGGAAAAAGGGTGGAAGAGGTGAGACAGAAAGGGAGAGATGAAATGCAGCAGAATTGTCGGGAGTGTAATATAATCAAAAGTAGACGATAGCGCGGTAAAAAATGAGATGACAGACTTCCTGTGGAACGAGTACGAGAAGTGTACTGGTCAAAAACAAGGCGGAGAGTAAGCGAAGATAATTCGGAACGATAGTGAGAGGAAGTGTCAGATAGTGAGAAAGTGAATGAGAATATGAGAGTGGGAGTAAGAAAAGGTTAGAGTAAGAGAAAGTGAGAGTTAGTAAGAGTGTGAGAGAATGTAAAAGTGCGAGAGTGAGAGTGAATAAGAGACTGTGAGAGAGAGAGTGTGTGAGAGCGAGAGTGTGTGAGAGTGAGAGTGTGTGAGAGTGAGAGTGTGTGAGAGTGAGAGTGTGTGAGAGTGCGAGTGTGTGAGAGTGAGAGTGTGTGAGAGTGCGAGTGTGTGAGAGTGAGAGTGTGTGAGAGTGAGAGTGTGTGAAGTGAGAGTGTGTGAAGTGAGAGTGTGTGAAGTGAGAGTGTGTGAGAGTGAGAGTGTGTGAGAGTGAGAGTGTGTGAGAGTGAGAGTGTGTGAGAGTGAGCGTGTGTGAAGTGAGAGTGTGTGAAGTGAGAGTGTGTGAAGTGAGAGTGTGTGAAGTGAGAGTGTGTGAAGTGAGAGTGTGTGAAGTGAGAGTGTGTGAGAGCGAGAGTGTGTGAGAGCGAGAGTGTGTGAGAGCGAGAGTGTGTGAGAGCGAGAGTGTGTGAGAGCGAGAGTGTGTGAGAGCGAGGGTGTGTGAGAGTGAGAGTGTGAGAGTGTGTGCGAGAGAGAATGTGAGAGTCCCAGTTGGAAAGTGAGTACGAGACAGTGGGAACGTGGAAGTGAAAAAGCGTGATTATCGGAGAGTCAGTGAGAGTGAAAGTGATGAAAACGAGCGTGAGGCAACACGAGAACTCGTGGGGAATAAAACCCAGAAATTGACGGGATCCTAACCGGTCGCACGCGGGGAGAGACCGAAACGAGAGGCGAAGGAGAGACCTGGGGAGAGCGGATCGCGGGAGAGCCACCTATGAGCGTGGGCGAGAAAGGGCGGGGATGCGCACGGCACGCAGGCGTTAAAGGCAGGGGGCGGTGGCGCCCGCTGCCGTAAAGATTATCAGCACCGCCGGTGGACGTGGCGGGAGTTGGGGTGTAAACCACGGACCATTGCGCCACACCGAATTAAAACTATACGTCACGGACGGTTACAATCTCCCCCATTGAAAAAACAAGGACAAACATATTTTACACCAATGAAACGTAACCCAAGACAATAGTTTCAGAGTCCAAGCATATCTGTTTTTACTAGCAGACAAGCTATTTAGAATAATGAGAGTGGGACGCTCGTATTTAATTCGGTAGATATACATTAGTAGAAGTATCGTGAAAGATAAGATTTCGTCACGATAAACTTTTACTTAAAGATTTTGGGTAAAGTGAGTCAAGTAAAGATCTGTGTATTAGAATAACACGCAATGGAAATTTTGCATTAGCTCAACTTAAAAACGTTTTATGTTAATCGCATAGGCGCAGGCTGTGTCCTTGCCTGCGATTTGGAAATATGCGTGAGGAGCGGGTCAAATAGCAAATTGGTACTTTAACATTACCGAAATATTTTTTTTATGTGAGAAAGTTAATGAAAATATGACAGAGTGAGAATAAGAAGTAAGAGAGAGAGAGAGAGAGAGAGATAGTAAGAAAGCGAGAGTGCTATAATGAGGGTGCGAAAATGAGAGTGCGAGAGTGAGAGTGCGAGAGTGAGAGTGCGAGAGTGAGAGTGCGAGAGTGCGAGAGTGAGAGTGCGAGAGTGAGGGTGCGAGAATGAGTGCGAGAATGAGAGTGCGAGAGCGAGAGTGCGAGAGTGAGAGTGCGAGAACGAGAGTGCGAGAGTGAGAGTGAGAGCGAGAACGTGAGAGCGAGAGTGCGAGAGCGAGAGTGCGAGAGCGAGAGTGCGAGAGCGAGAGTGAGAGTGAGAGTGCGAGAGCGAGAGTGCGAGAGCGAGAGTGTGAGAGCGAGAGCGAGAGTGCGAGAGCTAGAGTGCGAGAGCGAGAGAAAGCGAACGAGATGTTACTTATGTGAGCTTGACTTAGTTATAAAGTTTGAAACCAAAATTTGGAAGTAAAAAATGTGTTTGTGTAAGAAATAGTGTTACAAATTAAAGAGAAGTGACGATAGAAAAAAATACGATTTAATAACAATTAATGTTAAGAAATACTACAAACTCGAAAATAATGAATTTATGAACATTCGATTTTTAAAATACATGTTTGAAGAAATGTTAGACACTACCGATTAAAAAAGTGAAAGAACACAACGAAACATGAATGATTCAACCTTATTTATTTTGACATTATGTGATAAAAACATGAAAATTAAAACCGTTTGAGTATAATGTAATATAACCAAATTTTGTCCTCTTATTTCATTGTTTACCGCACCGTGCCCTTGTCGCGTCAGTACTGGTGTTAGCAGAACGGCTGGCCGGTGCGGATAAAATGAAATGTCCCGTGTACTAAATGAAGCTTGTGCACGTATTGCAGGTCTACATAAGTGCGCTATTGCATGATATACTACTATAAATGCTGCAATTACTCGTAAAAGCATATCCAGTGGAACTTCCCAGATGGAACAGCTTCCCTTGTGGTACACTTTTTCTAGAACTGGTTAATTAATGTAAATAGTAATAAGTGGTTATATAATGGTAATATAAATGTTTTTTATTATTGTCATTTGAATATTCTCAATGAGAGTCACGTGTCGTTTGCGAGAAAGAATGTTTATTCCTTTATGACAAACCTTTGCCTAGATAGATGATCCAGGACATTCAAATAAGTTTGGGCATGACTGGGCATTCAAATCAGTTGGAACTAATTCTCTTGGAAATTATAAATCTTCTGCGTGAAAGTGAAGAAGTGCATCAGTGCCTACAAAAAACTAGGTGTAATCATGTCTCCCGAAATTCATCTCATTTACTTGCATCTTGACTTCTTCCCCGAAAATATTGTTTCCATCAGTGACGAAAATGGTATTCACCAGGGAAATCTCGATGATTGAGTAACGAATCAGGGCAATGGCGTGCAGCAATGTTAGCTGACTACTGCTGGACCCTTCTGCGTTCCATACCAAATGCTCAGCACAAACACAAATCTACAGCCATGAAATTCAAACCAAATAAACTGAGATTAAGTATTTCCAATGTGTAAGGATTTTACGTGTGTATTATACCTTGAGATGTACGCAATGCATGCCATGTGATTCAGTGTCACTATTTTCTAAGCAAATTGCATGTTCATTAGTAGGCCTACTCTATGTAATAAAAAATGTTTAAGTGAAATATAAATGGTTGAAATATCTAAAAAGCGGTGGGTGGCAGAGACAAATGGTTTGCATATTTTGAATCAGCACGTTTCGCTTATTTTAGAACAAGTGATACATACCAATATATCCGCCAACGATTAAAATCTGTTTTTAAGTGATTATTTTGTTTATACTAATAACGTATCATTATATCGTTACATAACGTTTTGTCATGTAACCACACTATTTTAATGAAAGATTTGAAATTTAATAGCGGGTATAATTTTGATATTTTTTGTGTTTTATTAGCTATTGAATAAGTATGTTACATTTAGCACGAAAAATTATCATCACTTCCTTTGTTTTTAAGTACTCTTTTTGTTTTGTACTTGTTTTCTGCTCCTCTTGCGTCGCATTCCGAACTTTCAAAATGTGTACAAGTGTTTTGAGGAGCATAAATGTTTGTGATATAAACAGCGACATGTAAATTCATCAGTGTCAGCTTCTTCTTTACTGTGATTTGTCATGTTTATTGAAGTTTTAATTGATGAAATTTATGACCAGAACGACGGAGTCTGTCACGATTGAATAGTGGGTTATTGCAATAACCGACGAACTTAGTACTTGGATACAGTCTGCAGCCGAGTTTTCGAATATGATGCTGAGTGCGTACTGTAAATCCGGTTATGATGAGCTTATTTAATCGATTTGGAACTCGGTTTATGCCATAATCTGCATTAGTCTACCGTAATGATTAGCAGTCAGTTCCCAGATGAATACTTGTAACAGTATAGTTCTGGGCGATCTCCAGGCGCGAATTAGCTACGTTTTCAATATATGTAGCGACGTACTTAGGCGGATAATTCAATGGAATAGAGGAAATTGATGCACCGTGCATACGTAATACCATTAAATTATATATATCAAGGAAAGCTTCCCTATCTGGACTCTCTTTAGGATTTTATCGTGTACGTTATCGGTTCTAATAACAAACGAAAGGTTAGCTAAGTATGATTTACCCAACAATGATGTGGTAATACAGTTAATATGGTAAAGCAGATTATAAATTTTTAATCTGAGACGAAAATGCTAGGATATTTTATATACGTTGTAAAATTAAACTTTTTAGAGGGCTCCGTTAATGTGAACAAGTGTTTCTCTCTATTAATTTCTGTTTTCGTTAAACGAACAATCCGCTCAGTACATTTCTCATTTCATACGTGTCACAATCAAAAGAAAAAATTTTCACATTTCTTTGCCTGTATGTAATTATATATTGCTTTGAAAAAAAAATAACGAGAATATTCCATTATAATTATGTTACATAAATACTCTACAACCGTGTTTTCCAAACATTTAGTTTCCCACGCAAGTGAATATTTTATGACTGACTCAATGGTTTCTTGGTTGGTTTTGTTCTGCAGATCATGAAATTATGTGAATGTAAACAAGAGAAACATCAATCTCATCAGACTTTCATATTCCAGTTATTGTATTTTTGCGTGACTGAAATTGGTTATAAGTTCTGTTATCATATATTACACTATTGGATGTCAGCATAAAGCAATCTATAATATATAAACGACCTGCAATTATTTAATGTATTAATCCAAAAAGATATAAATACATAACACTAATGGATAAGTATCTTTCATGTTATTCCTAAATCGAAAGGCTCTCCATAGCCAAAATAGTTTAAAAATTAATTCATTAATTATTATTTTCCTTTTCATGAAAACGCTCCAAAATCTGGTACACGCATCAACATACCTCCGCAAACCATCATTGTACATCCAATATATGGTAAAATCGATTTCCCGTATTTAGATTTGTTTTCCTCCTCCACTTTTGTTTTTAAACATTATTTTTGTTATGTAAGTTCGCATCAACTACTAGGTCATTAGCGACCACTATTAGATGTAACGTTATGGTATGAGGATGAAGCGATATGGTGATGATGGGGGGGGTGAAAGGACAAACACATATAACCATGCCCGAGGCGGCAGTCGAACCCGTGACCCCTTAGTCCAAGACCACTGCGGCACTGCTGTCTTAGCGATCTCGGCCACGGGGCCGACCTCCTCCACCTTTGAGGTTGCACAATGGGCTTCCGGCGCCAGGACTTTTTCCGCCGGGCGAGTGGATGTTATTCCGGCGCGAGAGAACAAGCCCCGAGGATTAATATAATGGTCAAACCGCTTCCCCGTGGCCGCCCCCCAGCACGCCCCGCCCCGTCCCACCGCGCCCCTCGCCCGCGCCAATTTGCATACTAAATTGAATCTGCGTGTTTTTCGCATAAGAGCCAAGGAAAGCTTTCTGGAAACGTGCGTTTTAGACGCCCCTCGGCGCGGACTTAACCTCTGGGGAAACGGATGGGATGGAAAAGGGGAAAAAAGGATTCTGGTGGCGGAATCGCGAGTGACGACGTTGTAGTGGATGGGTAGATGTGGTGAGATGTTTTGCAAGAGCAGGAAAAAGGTGACGATTGGGTAGGGGTTGTGATGGGATGATTGGGAATATGATGGAGGAGAAGAGGAGAAAAATGTGGCAACGATGGTTGCCACATTGGGTTGTAGATGGGAGAAAAGGATTGAGATTTTTTGGTGACGTATGGTGGTGAAGTCGGGAGAATGTTGGGGTGGTAAAATGGTTGATAAGGTGAAGATGAAGGAAGAGAAAAAAAGAAATGTTCTAACAATGATTGCTGTGTAAGTGACATTATAGAAATGGTGATTTTTTTATGGGATCAGGTGGGGAGTATTGCTAAATTATAATTATGAAACCAACAAGTGTAATTATATTTAAGGCGGTGACGAGACGGTAGAAAGGTTGGCCCGTACATGACAAGTGCTCTGGTGAAGTCGAGAATTGGAACGGACCTAAGAGAGCAGATAATGGTTCTGGCGATGATGGCAGCAGCAAAGAAGGAGTTATGATGAGACAGTTGACGAGGCTGCTGAGGCGTAGGTGGCAGAGTTTATGGAAGAGACGTGAGTTGAGATGACGCCGGGGCGCTGGAGGTAACGTAAGAGATGACGGTTATGGCAATGTTGGTTGTGGTAATTTTGAATACAGTGGAGGTAGTGATTATTGTAGTAATAGTAATGATGGAGAAGTTGGCCTTGCTGACTTTGCCACTGCCTCTGGACATGATAGCGGCGGTGAGGAGAAATTGGGTGACGGTGGTGGCACCGTGACAATTGAGACGATGGCGATGATTGTAGTCGGAGGCGATGTAAGAGATGGAATTGGTAGTAAGATGAGAATGAAGGTAAGTAGATTGGAAACTACTATGATGGAAATGAAAACGTTAGAAAGGAGGCTACAGTGGAATAGAGCTTACTGGGAGGAGACTGGGTGAAAAGCAGCGATGGAAGGTTACTACACCTCTGATGGCACCGGCTGAGATGGCTCACGGCATCAATTGATACCTCTGCAGTGCCTCAGATTGGGAAGCCCTAGGGTTCAAGTCCAGACGGTGAGAGGATTCTTGACTCTTGCAAGTCAGCTAGATCGAATTCAGCGGATGTCTGATGGAGAATTCTAGTGGACAGCTGCTGTGATTGGTAGTTTTCCAAGGTTTCTACTACCAACATCAGGCCAATGCCCAAGTGTCCCTTACCAAACGGGTCAGGAACTTTGCGCGATGTTTGCTCTTCCTTGTGCTACATTAACCCCTAACTTACACACTCACACGTACTACACTCCCACTTAGTATGTCGAGAGAAAAGTCGGAAGCTTAGAGCCGGATGTGATGGTGCTCTGCTGGTGGGAGACACCTGGTTGGAAAAACTTCGCAAGCACACATGAAGGTCGTCACCCTATCTCTCCTTCTATCGTGACAAGATCACCGCCATCTCACGCCATAAAAACCATACACTTACGAAACTAATGACCTTAGGAGTTTACACACCCAGAATGACTAATCAATCAACTCCAATCAACCACTGGGGGCGGCGGTGAGGCCGACAACAGAGAGGACGGCGTCCCCTTCCACCGAAAAGGGCGAAGGAAGCGATGGCAGCTCGTCGCCGCTAGGGCCGGAGGCGCGGCGCCGGGGACGTAAGAGCCTGCGACGATGTTTTCGGCCTTCCTTCGCTTCCTTTTGCTCGCTGGTATAATTGAGCTCTTTCCCGAAGGGGAGGGCGAAGCGTCGTAAAAATGGGAAGTTTGCATCTGGGCGGTCGTTAGGGAGAAAATCTGCTCGCAAACGATGTTGATGAGCCGCAGTTTACTCAATGCGATGTTGTGAACGGGGTCTCGTAAAGTGTCGTTATACACTACTTATTGTAAAAATCGGTTTATTTTGTGGTGAATGCACTTCCAGTAGAGGTGATAGTATGTCTTCAAATATTTGTTTAAAGGTTTAATGTAATGTGGCGACTTAATGTGCATATTGATTTTTGAGAGATAACATCGTTATAACCGACGTTACTGAACGAAGGATTTACACTTGCGCCAAACTTCTTCAGCATTAGTTGAGATATTGCTACGGCGTGGCTACTGACGTGCTGTAGGAAATGAGCAGTTAAACTTAATTCATGTTGAATGGAAGTTTATAATACGAATTTTAATTTATTGTTTAATCAAAAGCAGTTATGGTTTAATTAACAATTACAGGGGTTGCTGAATGGAAATGAAATTAATGATAGGAAGAAAGTTCACAGCACACTTCCTTGAGGTTAGTGGCAACCTTTAGATGTATCAGGATACATATGTAATTAATGATAATGTAGAATAAATATTGGTAAATAATTTGAAGAAGGAGAAAAAATACCTGTATAATATAATTCGAAAAATTTCATATAGGTACTGTGCTGAACCCTCTATTCACGAAGTGGGGTGTATTGTTCCTTAAAAGATAGTCTTATTTCATTTGGAAATTACCTATACTTCATTAATGTGTCTTTCAACACTTTTACGTGTACAATGTAAACTAAGCCTGCAGCAGTAAAAATGCTGCTGAATAAAACCATAAGAATTGATTTCAAATGGAGTTCTAGTGTGTGCACTATTATTTCGTTGTTGTTTTTATGCAAAAAAATGTTAAACTAAAATTAAAACATCACAAAAATGTTATACGCCCTTTGAAGAAAATACAAGAAGTTTCATTAAATATTTTGTTCTGTCATTGTTAAGTAGTTTATAATTGCACGATAATTAAATGAAAGTATTTTACGATTAGTTAAGGACCTCTATAATCTGGAGTTGAAAAGTTAAATTTGGATTTTAAACTTTCTGTTATCGCTGTAAAAATCAAGTCGTTGGTATTGCGACTAACAAAGATAGTTTGAACCCAAGCTCAAACTTGAGAACCACAGCTTTTGTCTTTCGTAAAATACATGGAGGCCTATTTGTGAATCATTACCGATCAAATGCCTATAATCCCATTCTCAGGAATGCGAATTAATTAGCTAACTAGGCGTTATCGTAATATAAAAGTGTAAGATTTAACCAAGCTATTCTCCAACAACTACCACGAAAATTGCCCAAGAAAAAGACAGGCAAATTCCTTAGATACAACTTATAGAAGGTTCAGTTGCAGCCCATGAATTTAAAAGTACCTCAAAACCTGAAAGTGCCACAGACTGTTTAAGCCGAAGTAGGTCGAGAACAATAACCGATGCGCACGGAATATAATCACGAAGTGGTCGAAGAATCAACGAATGAACACTACCAACGGTCTAATTAGGATGGCGTATGAATGTTCATTTCCAATCGCCGTTCGCACCCATTAGACCACGATAAAGAGACGAGGACAGCGTAGGCGGGGCTGCACGCAGCGGGGACAATGGGAGATGTTGGGGAGCGAGTTTAATGAGCCCCTCGAGGCGATGAAACTAAAGAACATGATCACAGAATTCCAAAGAAAGGAGAAGAAGCTGTATAAAAAATAATGGGATGTTGAAGGAGAACGACGGCAATGAAGGTAATAAAATAAAATCTACTCATAACACAGTAAAATATATCAACAATTAAATTCGTTTGCACTTATTAGGATGTTACTGTAAAGTTAATTTTAATTTTGAAAGAGGATTTGGCATCCTCATAGCGTGTTCTCGTATATACTTCCATTTAATTGAATGATGTAACTTGAGAAACTATGTAAATTGAAAATTTGTAACTTGAGAGAAACATGTCAGTATAGTATAGTCTCTTTTGTAAATTGTACGTAGAAATAAACATGATTGTTGAAATTAGTAATAAGCATGTAGCCGGCTGACACGTTCAGTGAAGGATGAAATATTGGTATTATAAAACAATATGAGATAAAAGAATAGATGTGGTTCTGAACAAGTGAACCACAGTTATACGACAGAGAGATATATTTCATCCATGTTCTTGATCCTACAACGGTCTCAATAACTAAAATCCATAATGATACAAATACAAATAGCCCAGGTAATAATAATAATAATAATAATAATAATAATAAATAATAAAATTGCCTTTATTAGTGGCGAGGCTCAGGCCATTTGGCCTGCTCTTCCGCCTAACCACATTAAATAAATACATTATTTCATAAACTATGAAGAAGATCTAGGAGGGCAGGATACTTTTACTTCTGGGAGAGAAAACTAGGGACCATCCCGCCATACGCCTTAAGCGATTGAGTAAACCCAGAAAACCTCAATCAGGATGGCGGCTGAAGGCCGAGGACATTGACAAAAATAGTATTTATTTATTTACGTCAAAAAACAGTTAAAAACTGCGTATGACGAGCGATGGGGAGAAGTGAATTTTGTGCACGTTTTCATAATTCTGTGGTCTCTATCCTAAACCATATTTTAGTCGAATTTTGAATACAGAAAAGAGAGGTTTTTTTCGAGTTTTGTTGACAAAATATTCGTTCCTATATAATAAAATAAATTTTCAAAGGAAAATTAGCTATAAATTCCTGCCCTGAACCCTCATGTTCTTCATGAAAGAATAATACTTTTTGCCGCGATAATATGAAAAACGATAATTTGAATAATTATATTTCCCACTGAAATTCAGAAGACGTGCACAAATAATGAAGTTACATTTATGTCCAGAAGCAAAACAAGGGACCATCTCAGCATTTGCTCAAGGATCAGGGAAACTGGACGAAAAACCTGATCGAGATGGGGGCCATCAACCCAGAAACTGTGGTACAATACTTGTTACAGGCTCTTTAGAATTATACAGTCCAAATGATAAATAATTACATTAACTATCATTGTTAAAATTAATTCAACTTTCCTTTTTGATGCTCGGTATAGTCTGGAATTGTATAGAAACAGTTATGCAGCAGAAAAGATTTTACTTGGGACTTAAACTTTTCTATTGAATTTAATCGTTTAATGTCTTCTGGCAAAGTGTTGTAGAGTAATGTACATGAATTGTATGTGAATTTTTTGTAGTGAGCTGTTGATACTGCCACTTGGTGAATATGATTACTGCGTCGTGTGTTATACTTATAGACATCGGCGTTTGCTGAAAATATATTCCCGCCCTTAAGTAAGTCATTTTTGACAAAAACTACTGATTCGTAAATCAGGAGACAAGGTAATGGTCAAATTCCTAGATTAATAGAGAGTGACTTACAAGAATCACGTGGGTTGGATTTGCTTATTATTCGTACAATTTTTTTTTGTAATCTGAAAGTCTGTGAGCTATAAGATGCGTTTCCCCAAAATATTATACCATATCTAAGGCGGGAGTGAACATTGGCAAAATATACACAACGAGCTGTATGAAGGCTGACGGAATTTGAAAGAATTCTGAACGCGTAGTATATTGAACTTAATTTTGTGTTCAATTCATTTAAGTGGGCATTCCATTTGAGGTTTGACTGAATTGATAGACCTAAAAATTTTGTTACATTAACATCAGTCAATGGCACACCGTTCATTTTCAATGGAGTACAGAATTTTTTATTTGATATGGAAAACTGCATTGAAACAGTTTTATTTTCATTTACTTTTAATTTGTTATTACGGAACCAATTTGAAACGTCTGATATTGTACTATTTACGGTTTCTTTGTTGCAAAGAATATTTGTATCATCCGCAAAGAGAACTATTCTTCTGTTTCGAATCGCTAAGGGCATGTCATTTACGTATAATAGGAAGAGAATAGGGCCTAAAATCGATCCTTGCGGGACTCCACGTGCAATTGGCAAAGAACCGGAAAGGTGTGTCATAAAGTTCCATCATTCCAGTAAGGTATTTCTACTCTCTGAGATCGTTGTTTAAGGTACGAACATAGCCAATCTAGAGCAATACCACGGATTCCATACGAAGGTAATTTTGAAAATAAAATGTTATTGTCAATGACGTCAAAAGCTTTTGAAAGATCTAAAAATATTCCAATAGTTGCTTCGTTTTGATCCAATGATGAGGCAACATCCTTAAGAAAAGAAAAAATGGCTGTTTCCGTAGATTTTGATTTCCGGAATCCATGTTGGCAATTTGAAAACGCGTCGTGTTTATTGAGAAAGGTTTCCATTCGCACATAAAAAAGTCTCTCTAATATTTTTGAAAAAACTGACAAAAGAGAAATTGGCCGATAATTAAAAGTAAATCTAAATAATATAAGTAAATGTAAATAATATAAGTAAATCTAAATTTACTTAATACATTAATTAGAAAAATAATAAATTACAATATAAATTAATTAAAAGAAAAATAATCTATGGTAATACAAAAAAGGCAAAAATAAGAAACAATACTTATACAATAAGAATAAATATTGTGAAATGTTAAGTAGTGACACAATATCTGCAACAATATGGTAACATAATGTTCATACATACAACTGATAATTATAAGAATAAAGATTAGAATATTTTCAATTTCTATATTAGTTACAATCAAATAAATGTTATTTTATAAGATGTCCAGCGAGAAGAAAATTTAAAGTTTACGGATATCACAGACAAAAGAATTTTAATTTTTAGATAAATAGATAGTAGCAGATAAGCATTCCACACTTTATGATGATTAAAAATAAAAATAACCGTCGATTTCTTGGGAATGAGAGTTCAGTTAAGTTTAAAAACAGTTGAGTACAAATTAAATTGTAAATCTTGTTTTTGAAGGAGGTCTTTAAAGGCTTAATGATTTCCCGCAAATCAATATAAATTTTAGTTTAGATGCTAAACAATTACTTATCTTGTGTGTACGTATTCAATATGGTTAGTTATTAATATTATTTTGATTCTTTGTCATTTACTTTATCATGTTTTCCAAGAAAAGCGGACTTGAGCACTCTTTACCAAGAAATCGACAAAAATATAAAAGAGACGGTAAAAGTGAAATTAATTACTAATACAACTAGGTAAAAATATTTTTCATCAATTATTTGAAATAATATTACACTACCATAAGTTCGTAGTAAGTTTGAGTTTTGTAAATTGTATGGCAAAAATATTAGAAGCTAAGCTTACATGCCTTGGAAAATAATAGAGCTTTTAATTGCTTCTTAAAAGAATTGACGGAAGGACTGTGTTTAATGTTCTTTGGGAGACAGTTCCAAGCTTTCGTTACGCCTACGGTAAATGACTTGTTATAATAATTAGAATTATGTTTTGGTATTTGTAATAATAATGATTTATCGAGTCTAGCGGATATAAGAGGTCTGAACCGACTTGTTACATGCGGTAGATGTTTTGTTTTTAGTAATTTGAATAGAAGAGATAGACAATGAAGCATCCGCCTGTCGCTTAGCCGCAATATTTGATTACATTCAAACATGTTCGATATGTGATCGTATTTTTTTAGATTGTAAATAAAACGAATACACGCATTTTGTGCTCTTTGTAACCGTGTGGCATGTGCTAAGTTTAAATCGTTATACACAACGTCGCAATAGTCTAAGTGCGGAAAGACGAGGGATTCTATTGCAATTTTTTTTAATATTGACCGGTAAAAACTTTCCAACAATCCTAAGAGAACCAATTCGTGAATAGACTAACTTTGTAACTTTATTTACATGAGAATCCCAGTTGAGGTTATTGTTAAAAATTACTCCTAAGTTTTTGACTTCGGAACAATATGGTACAATGATTTTATCTAGAATAACATTTTCTATAAGAAAATTATCAACTCGTGATTGAACTTTTTTTGAACAAATTAACATGGACTGTGATTTAGCAGGATTCAAGGAAAGGCCGTTTAATTTTGTCCAATTCAGCAGGGTTTCCAAGTCCTTATTGGTTCTATCTACTAGTTGTTTCAGTGCAGAGGGTCTTCCGCTAATATAAATTTGTAGATCGTCAGCATACATATGATGTTTACAGAAACTAATGGAAATTGGCAAGTCATTTACGTATATTAGGAAAAACAATGGCCCAAGAATGGATCCCTGGGGCACACCCTTTGTCATTGTTTCCGTCACTGAGAAATCCTCCCCGACACTAATAAATTGCTGACGGTTCCTAAGGTAATCTTCTATCCACCGCGTCGAGGTTAACGAAAAGTTTAAGTTCCTGCATTTTGTGAGTAAAAGGTCATGGTCAACAGAATCAAAGGCTTTGCTGAAATCTAATAGCGTTAATACAGTTATTTCCCCATCATCCAGGGCTTTCCTTAGGTCTTCGGTAACTTCAAGTAATGCGGTTTGTGTACTTCTACCTGGCCTGAAACCGGACTGGTACGGATTTAATAATCCATACTCTGCTAAGTATGAATAGATTTGCCTATGAACAACTTTTTCGAGGATTTTTTATAGTGTCGGCAGAATACTTATAGGCCGGAAATCGTTGGGAGACGAAGGGCTTTGGGACTTCGGAAGAGGATGAACTTTGGCTAATCTCCATGCCTTTGGGAAACAAGACGTAGTTCGTGAATAATTAATAATGTGAGTAATAACGGGAAGAGCTATATCTGCAATAAGCTTCCACTGTCTAGCATTAATTCCGTCAGAACCGTTTACATTTGATTTTAAACTTCCTAAAACTTTACGAACCTCTCTATTGTCAACACATTTAAAGTACAGTTTGTCTCGGAGGTCATCTATACCGATGCTCGAATACTTTGATAAAGCGTTTGCTTTCAGCACTGGATCAAATGAAGGAGCCGCATTTAAGAAATGTTTATTCAGTTCGTTCAATAATATATCTATGATTGGAGTTGTTGATCTATCCTTGCCCACGGCAATATTTTTAAGACTGTTCCAGATTTGTTTAGAATCAGTTTGTGCTTTAAACAATGTGTTGTAGTATCGCAACTTAGCATTTCGTATTTTTTGGTTAACTATATTACGCAATTTTGTATATTCAAGTTTGAGAATGGCCGTTTTTTCTCGTCGGTATCGTTTCTGAGCTAGATCGCGATGCTTCATGCAAGCTCGAATTTCATCATTTAACCATGGTGCTGCCGGACGCGTAACTCTGGATGTTTTTAGCGGAGCATGTTTAGCGAATAAATCCCTTACAATATTATTTAACACATTAACTTTGTCGTCAATAGACGTCTGTTGGTACACTAATTGCCACGGTGCACGGATGCTGTCGGAAAGAAAATTTTCTGCATTGAAATGTTTGTAGTCACGGTACGAAATAATTTTTGGCTTGTACTTAGGGCAGTTCATTGAATATGACAAGTACAACAAATCATGCCTGGATATTCCAGGAACCGGAATCTGGCCGTAAACTCTTGCCTTGTCACGCTCCGAAACAATGACATGATCAATCCAACTTTCACTATTTGAGGAATAATGAGTTGGATTTAATTTGAGAATCAAACTTTTCACTTAAAATTAATGCTTTTCGATCAAATTATGGACTGTACATACAAGACTGTTACCAACTGTAGATCTTCCCCATTCAATACACACATTTTTTATG
The DNA here is from genome assembly GCA_031308135.1 of Acheta domesticus. Classification (NCBI taxonomy): domain Eukaryota; kingdom Metazoa; phylum Arthropoda; class Insecta; order Orthoptera; family Gryllidae; genus Acheta; species Acheta domesticus. The sequence continues at coordinate 217,237,082 of JAHLJT010004567.1, forward strand.
TTGTTATTTTACGGCACACAAACGCGCTTCGCGAGCTCGGCTTGTTGAGTCCTTCATCCCCGAATAGCTCTCTGGTGCCGGGAAGAGGTTCGGGGTTCGGACTCGGGTGCAGGTGGCGGAAGCGCGGCCGGCGGCGTTGAGTCGCAGCTGGCGAACAGGACGCGCCGCGCGGGCATCGCTGGCAACCGCGCGTCATGCGGCCCTCGAGAGCAGTCGTAAGTTTTATGAAAGCACCCGGGGGCGCCATGGATATTTGGGATGCGACGTCAATGTAGATGATTTCAAACATCGATGCGTTTATGGAAACGTCCATGTTTTGCTGACCAATGTTTTTAACACAGAAGTTTAGCTCTCGATGTTTTTACGTTTTTAGTGTTTTTTGTGGATGATACCTTCCAATAACTTCATTTCGTAAATTTTGAAATAAGAAATAAAATGAAAATATGAAATATGCCTTATAATGTCAATCCGTTCGCCCGAAGGAAGCGAACGCTGTAGTACAACTATGAAGCGGACTATTTCTCGACCGAGAGATGACCCTGTACGAGTATTTCATGTAACTTTTACGTTGCACGCATGAGGAGGACAAAACATGAGCCGTAGGCATACGCTACTTATCGAACCCTTCTACAGTGAAACGAGAATCTACCCCCTTGATATGACCCTAATTGTTCAGATTAAGTTCTTCTTCTTCGTCTTATTATTATTATTATTATTATTATTTTCCCATTACATCACGACTAAAGATGTTTTGAGTCGGCTGAATATAAGATCTACTCCAGGTTGCAACCAGCTACCTAAGGAGCAGATCCGGTCACTATCAGTGCCTCTACAATACTTTACGCAAAATGTGGGCTGTTCCAAATAAAGCAATTTCTTGCACTTCCCAGTCTTTTGAATTACCTGGGAGTTTAGACAAGTTCTTACTCAAATTTTGCGGAACAAATCCCAGAGCTCCGATAACTATCGGGACGACCTGTGCCTTTACACCCCACATTCGGCTGATCTCGATTTCCAAACTCTTGTATTTAAGACGTTTCTCTGCCTCCTTGGTAACGACGTTTTGATCGCAAGGTACAGCAACATCGACAAGTAAACACGATTTTTTCGCCAAATCTCGGATAACTATATCCGGTTTGTTTGCCGCTATCGTGCGATCAGTTTGAATTTGTTGGTCGTACAATATCGTACAGAATCCAACAGACGTCACCGGATTTGGTGAGTGTTCGTACCACTTGAGGCATGTGTTTGGAACTTTGAGGGCGGTACAGATCTGCCAGTGGAGGTAGCTACACACCCTGTCATGTCTTTTCAGGTATTCTGTCTTTGCTAGGATTGGACAAGCTGAGACAATATGATCAATGGTTTCTACTTGCTCCTGGCAAATGCGGCATTTATCATCTTGGGAAATTTTGAGAACCGCTTTATCATAATGTCGTGTTCTCAAGGCCTGATCTTGGGCAGCTATTACAAGTGCTTCCGATTCTGGCTTCATCCTTCCCCTTTTAAGCCACATAAATGATTGATCTTTATTGATCTGCACCTTGTCCATTCTTTTTAGGTATTGTCCGTGGAGTGGTTTGTCTCTCCACGTTTTCTTTAACATTTTTTGTGTCTCACACTTCATGTTTAGCAGCATCAGAAGTTCAGTGTCTGTGTTACTCGACGTGTCTTGCCTAGTTTTCTTCGCAATGCTTCTTGCTACACTAACAATGCCTCTGTTTCCCATTCTTCGGTCAGATTTCATGACCTGCCTCATTAGAGGGTCATCTTGATGGCTGACTACATACTTCCCCAACCCGACTATTGCGTTGTGCCAGGAGGCCTCAATTTGTCTGAGGCCTCTTCCTCCTTCCTTACGTGACACATAAAGTCTATGTATATCAGCTCGAGGGTGGGCAACATGATGCATTGTTAGCAGTTTTCTGGTTTTTCGATCCATGATGCGAATTTCTTGCTCAGTCCAGTCCACTAGTCCAAAACTGTATTCGGCTACAGGTACCGCCAAACTACCTATTGCAGATATTTTATTCCTGGAATTCAGTGCGGACTGCAGGACCAGTCTCACTCTCCTATAATACTCCCTACGAATTCTCTCTTTCATTCTGTCGTTCGAGATGGTTTCACATTCTTCAATGCCCAGATATTTGTAAGTTTTACCTGGTTCAAGATCTTGAATCACAGTGTGCGTATCAATTTCAATGTTCTCAGACGTGAGTTTCCCTCTTTTTAAATTGATTTTTGCACACTTGTCAAGACCAAACTTCATGCAGATGTCATTGCTAAAGTCATTCACGACAGACAGCATTTGGGAGAGAGTCGCTTCATTCTTAGCAAACACTTTCAGATCATCCATGTAAAACAAATGTGATACTGGCCTTTCATCACCATGGAGCTTATAACCAAAGTCAGCTTGCGACAACTGTCTCGATAGTGGGATCAAACTAATGCAAAACAGCAGAGGGGATAGTGAATCTCCTTGAAAAATACCCCTGTTAATCTGAATACTTCTGGTTTCTACTGCTTCCTTTCCGCTGGGTATTAGTAACCTGGTACTCCACGACTTCATACTAGCCTTGCAAAATTCAGTAAGTCTAGGGTGAAATCGATAGATCTCCAGGGTTTTCAAAATCCAATCGTGTGGTACACTATCAAAGGCCTTTTGGTAGTCAATCCAAGCCATGCTCAAATTACGTTTGCGTTTCTTTACATCATTCAAGATGACTTTATTCAGGAGCAAGATTTCCTTACAGCCATAAGAGCCTTTACGACATCCTTTTTGTTCAGCTGGCATTAGATGATTCTTATCTAGATGTCTATACATTTTGTCAGCTATGGCTGAAGTTATAACTTTGTACAGTACTGGCAGACAAGTAATTGGCCTGTAGTTCTTCGCCAAAGAGCTGTCTCCCGCTTTGGGTAGCAAATACGTGATGCCGCGTGTGAGCCATTCCGGGATTTCCTTTGGGTTTTCAAAAATTTTATTAACAGCCTTTGCTAGATGAGAATGTATTGCTGTTAATTTCTTAATCCAATAAATCTGGATCTTATCAATCCCGGGGGACTTCCAGTTTCCCATGTTCTTAATTGCTTGGAAGAGGTCGTCTTCCGAGAATTGGTGAACATCTTCCACTGTTTCTACAAGTTCATCGGCAGCATCAACTTCAGATTGAAGCCAAGATGCGTCTTTGTTGTAGGATCTGCTCTCTTCCCAGATTCCTGCCCAAAATGCTTCGACGTCATCTTTTGAAGGAGTAACAGCTTTGCCATTCGGTTTTTGAGTCAGATTGCGATAGAATCTCTTCGCATCTGTTTCAAACAACCGGTTCTGTACACGGAAATCTATTCTACGTTTGTACCTTCTTATTCGTTGAGCCCATGCTTGAATTTTCTCTTTTAGCTTCTCAACTACCATTAGCCTGCTGGTGTCATTTTCAATTTGGTATTTTTGTTCAACATTGAATATTTTTCGTTGAACTTTAGAGGTGTGCGTTGATTTAGAAGATGCCTCAGCTAAGAGTGATATTTCACGCCGGGTGTCGGCTATCCGTTTCATAATTCTGTTCATCCATGGGGGTACAGAGCTGTTTACTCTGTTTTGCTGTCGGCCGTCGGTGTTCTTGGCTGGCCCCAAAATTATCTGAGATACTAGATATCCAGTTGCATATATGATGTGATTGATTTCAGTAATATCTAGATCTCTGCCTGGGGTCTCCACCACCTCATTTAAGACAGAATTCACTGTTTCTATCACTCTTTTAGCTTTGGCATTTTCGTATATTCTCCTCAACGGTTCGCGAGATTCAAACGGAAGTTGACTAACTCTTTCTATCTCGCGCCGAAGGAGATTTCGCATCATGTCCTTATCGTGTAATTCATTGCCAAATGAGTTGTCACCACTGACGTGTGTTTCACTGGAAAGCGATGAACCTTCGACGGGATCATCATTTTCCAGTTCTACATGTTCGTCATGTGGATTGTTCGAGCGAAGTACATACTCTGCATTTCTCTCAATGTCAGCAAGTTGTTCTGCTGTGAATTTTCCACAGCTGAGTATGTATCGTCGTTGACTGGCAAGCTTCTTTGAGTCTAGGGTAGGTCTCATATCTGGGTTCCGCTTTCTCCATACCTTGAAAACTTCTATTTCTGAGCCCCCATTTTTGGCTTTTGCATAGTAAAAGCACCACATCACCTCCTTTAATTCATCCCGGGTCCATCTCTGACGATGGCTTCGAGCTACTGCCGGCTCTGGGTCCCTGGGACTAACACCCGTGGGATGGCCAGATGTCGACAAGGTGACATTAGCTCGGTTTCTGAGCAGGTATGGGACATTGGTAGAACAAGGCACGTTAAGATTCATTACATTGCTTGTTCTATCCATTTTGCTCATTGGTTTGAATTGAGGATTCGCAGGACGCAAGTTCGAGTTCACAGATCACACTTAACCCTCGGGTTGTTTCCTGCGATCCGTTACTGCGACCCACAGTGGCCTCAGGGCATCCCCCCGCAGGGCCCAGCAAGGGGTCCCTCCGATCGCCAGTCGGCATTACTAAACCCTACGGGATTTTCACTGACTGCTGAAGGCAGCCTCCTTCGCTGGCTAATGCAAGGTTCGGGCCTCCACTCTAATCAGTGGCCTGGTGTGCCAACCCAGTTTCTCTCCTGTACCCTCTATGGGCCGACAACAGGAAGTCCAAAGGTTCATGACCCTTCCCTCTCTACTTACTTCCCACTCTCCTCAAAATGGAGTACTTCTTCGTCTGACCCCTCACCTTCAACCTATTCAGCAAGGGAGGCCCTACCGGTAGCTAGGCTACCACTGACATAGCTTTAAGGCTCATGGGGGTACTCAAGCTCCACCACCAACTCCAAGGTCGTGTACTCCCTAGGTGGAGTTATTATTATTATTATTATTATTATTATTATTATTATTACTGTTATTACTGTTATATGAAGAATCCTTAACGATCATAAATAATATACTGATGTAGGGTTAACGGGGCTTGGTCAGTATGAACAAAAATAAATTTCTTATCTTTATTAGTTACATAAGTTCACTTGTGAATTTAAAATTCTTCTTCGCGCTAATTTTAATTTTATAGCCTATAAAATTTGCTGTTTGAAGTTATTCAATCAGTTTTAAAACACATTGACGGTTTTTGGGCGATATATTAATGTCAATGTTTTGTTATCAATGTTGCATCTCTAGGGAGTATCCAGGCGGGAGGGTGTATGAGAAGCAAATGCTATTGCATATTGGCTTTGCTCACCACATGCCGGCTAACCCTTATGTGCGGTGAAGCTCATCGATGCTCACTAATATGTGGAATGTGTCTCAAATACGGTGCGATTTTCCCATCGACTGTATACTAAAGTATCTCTTAAATCATTAAATAATTTCTTGAATTCGAACCAATTTAATTGACAGATTTCTTTCAGAAAAAACAATGTTATTTTGAATATTTTGACATGATAAGGAGATAGTTAAAGGAACTATTATCAATGGGTAGGTAAATTTATGCCGTGTAAATGTGTGCAGAATGTTAGCATCTTTTCCTCACCCCCATCCTCAAGACCAAGAAATGGACTGTTAGGATAGTGTATGGATTAATAGTATGTCTATTTCACATTGTTTCTGACAGAAACACACATATTCGGGAAGAAATACGTTTTTGTTCTCTTGTATTTTTTTACCACACATTGAGGGTTTCTTGAATAATTGTTCCATTTAAACTACTTTTATCACTTAGTGTATATTTTTAATATACTTTCTCAAAAATTATTGAATATTTTATAAGTCAACTGAATTTAAAAGTAGAATGAACAATATTTTAATTTCTAAATCTAAATAAAATTATAGTAAGTCATTTAGTATTTTAAATAAATTGATTTTTTAAAAACGAAATGTTGCATTATTTTGTTCACTTTTTCTATAATACTCCACCATTCTTTCTCCTTCTTGAGTGTTATTATATATTGTAGTGATACCGAATAGATTCAAGTTTATTCTGCCGCAAAATAACTCCACGCAGGCGGCGACGCGAGAGATGCGAGGCGCCACGGGGGCGACCCGAGGGCCAGGCGAGGCGCCACGGTGTCGGCACCCTTCGCTCCCTAATTCGTCGCGGACACGTGTGCCCCAACTCTGGGTAGCCGCTCTGCACACGACCCCTTCAGTATTTTTCCACGACGCCTGGAACTCTTCCGTCAACCTCCCTAGAGATTCCTAGCCCCTCACACCCCCCCGGTCGTTAATAACTGCCCCTTTTCGACGCAAAATTAAAGCGAGAGGGAGCGATAACCAGCCCCTCTCTCACTCTTTTCTCGGCCTCGAAAACATCCTCTGATTGGGCAGAAAATATCTAATGCGCAGTACCCTTTCGCCAATAGCAACCAGAATTCGGGTTTGTTCTAGAATATTCCAGAGTCACAGGGATAATTTTGGTAGGGGGAACGAGGTTTCCTAAAACTTGGAGCGACGAGGCACAAAAGAGAAGCTGGGGAGCTGTGTTCAGAATCGGACGCAAGTGGCGGCCGCAGGGGGGAACCTGTTATATTCTGTTGTGGCGTTCGGTTCGATGGACTTAGAAAAGTTATTAAGTTTCTTGTAGAGTTTGGGTACAAGACTTCTGTGACGAACGCAGGCCGCAGAACAGTATTATGAACATTTGACAGCAATTCGTATTATATTACGTCCGATTTACGTGCGAACTCGAGACTCTCTTTTCCTTAGTGAATTTGTGCGATAATTCACGGGCTCATTAGTATCAAAGTATTGTGAGATCGACCGGGAATGAACCGACCGTGTCAGTGAATGAACTGTGCTGACCCATTCACCGCAGCGAGCAGACGGCGCTTTTGTGTTCCGGCCGCCTTGGCCGCTACCCTCGCAAGTACCTGATCTGACCTACATTTTCCGAGCGGCGCCCCTCGCTCGCCACGAACCTCGCAGCCAGCTGACCTGAGGTCGTTCAACTTCAGTGGGTTGCGCAGGCCGCCTAACAGAGGTATTTTCTGTTTGAGTGTCTTATGTCGTACCCGCGATCGAGAGGTGTGAACAGTACATCAGACAATCAGTGTTGACTTCCTCTCGACCGGGCGACGAAGAGGAGTTCCCGGCCGCGCATGGCCGTCAAGCGGGAATTCGCGCGCGAAGAAGAGTTTCATCTGATTGTAATCACTTTGTAATTTTTTGTTCTCTTATGTGCATGACATTTCATTTTTTTGTTTTATTTCGATTTTGGGGGCATGCTCGCCAGAGTTATCATCACCAGACCATTAGCGTTTTCTTTTTTTTTAATGAATAAATTCAACTTGTTCTGAATTCACATGTTTGACTTCTCATTCAACCTAGGCCACCGGCTTCCTCCATCTTCGCCGTTTCAGGTAATCTGTCGACTGAGCGGGCCGGCTACCCGTCTGAGGCGCCCAACCGAAGACCCGAGGGTAGTTGCAATATGTTATTTTTGTCTTTCGTTGTCCTCTACGTTTCACGCGTGCTTTTTTCCTCTTTCTCTATTAAATTTAATTCTAGATGCCCACTCTCATCTCCTCTCCATCTCTTTTGTTCTATTCCCTCACCCCTCTCTTTCGAAACTCTGGAAAGTGTCCGAGAAACGAACACCCAAATGAAGACACACGTGCCTGGTAGGAGGGGAAAAGTTTCACAGCAGAACGTCCCCGCTTTCTTAAGGGAATAGAGAAAGAGTAATGTCTGTTTTCGAAACGACGCTTTTCTCTTCTTTACACCACAATTACAGTTAATGTGCTCGTTTGTCTCCGGCCTACAAATTAAGTGTTCGATAGCTAAATTTATCTGTGAGTCGTTAATTTGATTGGCGCTTCCAAAGATTGTCTATTTCGGAAAGTGAAATAGTTTTGATTTGATAGTTATAAATCTTGTGGCGTCAAGCGCAATTCTTCGAAATATGTAACTTTTATTCGGCGACGTATTAAATGTGTATACATACTATATAGTTACTCTATTACACTTCTTTTGTTGCTATAGGAAAGGAAGATAGGTAAAATCTGTGCTGTTTTAAATTAGTACAAATTGTTTTGCAATTCGTCTTAACTATAACGTCTCAAAAGTTGAAAATAATGCTAATATGAGCACTGCACTGCACTATTAACGTTTCTATTCTATCAAATACATATGTTAATAATACTCAGTAACGAATGTAAGACAATTGTTTTAGATTCAAAGTAGATTAACTTATGGAATATAAATTGTATATTTCTAATTATACACCACGTATATTTAAACATATTTATCTACCACTTATATTTAAACATATGCAGATGAGATTTTTTATAAATAAAGTTTGAGTTGAAATAGTACGAGTTGATTTTACCAGAACCATATCATGACTTTAATTATGTTTACTTTATCCGTGACTGCAAAGCTGCAAACTTGTGTAAGTGCTTAGAACAGAAAAAGAGCAAATGAATGTTCCGACACTTTCTTCTCAATTTGAGCTGTATGTTACCAAATAATCATTAGTTATTCAGAAATAATAACTTCCACGAAAGCTATTAGTTCATTGCTATTATTCCATTCTGATCCATTTAAATTCGCTCTTTCAAAATGCACTTACATATTACAGTGTTTTTATTTGCATAATTCTGTTCCGTTCCAATCAGTTAAATTTTGAAATAGTTTTCAAAACATATGTGTTACTACTAGCAAATGAATGGAAAGAGGCACGAAGCGATGATATATTTTTTTCAGTTGAACACACGAGGGCCATTTTAAGATTTACCTAGTAACAATAAGATAATTTCCACAATGAAATATGTAAAACATATCATGGAGGGAAAGATCTCATTATTGTACGTGAATGACATTCGGTATAAAAATGTGACTTGCTTCATTTTAGATAGTAAGTTTTGAAATGCAGAAATAATGAAATTCTCTCAAGTTGTTTCACATCATTTTATAAGTGTATCCTAGATACACAACTCCTTAACTGTTCTCAATGATCAACTGGTTCGGTCTGAGAAACAGCGTAGCTCTAAGAGCAATGAAACTAATGTAGGAATGTCCTAGACACGAACTGTGCACTCATTGCTCTGTCGCCAATAACTGTATCCTGCAAATGAAATTACAAAGTGGCGCCTTACAATCTTGTCATTAGCACTTCTACGTCCGCCTGCTCGGAACTTGGCAGTTGCGACGTTGCACGGTGTGTCCAAGAGGCGAACATGGGATCAAAATTTCAAAAGTATGTGTTTTTATTAGGGACAATCCACAGTCAGTGTTGTTAGATAAGTATTTGGTGAGGTAAAATATTTATTTGCGTCAGTTCTATGTTGTGAAATTTTGCAAACCAATCCACATAACTAAAATCAACTTTAACTTTAATACGAGTAACTATCAACTTTAATACGAGTAAATATCAGTCGTAACACTTCATATTAAGACTTCTGTAGCTCTTTTAATGTCCGTGGTGGTTTCTGTACGTTTTTAATTTTTATTCGATTTGACGCGACATGAAGACGCGACAAGAAAAATAATTCTATTTGTTGGTTTGTTTACTCACTTTTTTACACATAAAAAAATTACGTTGAGCGAGACACTCAAATAAGAAGCAAAGTATCTTAAAATTTGCTTAATAGGTATTGTAGGTTAAAGGAAAACAAAATTCGAGTCGCTAAGAGACAGGACATTTTCCCAGAAATTGATTAAAATGGTTGTTTCATTCACTCAGTCTTCTAGAATTATACAGGACATAACTAATGCGTTAATACCATTATTGCAATTTATTATACTGGGTATAAACTCTAATTGTGTAGAAAAAAGGTTTGAACGAAAAACTCATCTTGGGCTTTGAACTTGTAATTCCATTTTTATTGCTTAATCTCATATGGTAATACATGGCACAATACAATATTAGGGTTGTAGGTAGATATTTTCATAAGTTTTCGATACTGACGTGTGATGGATATTATTCCCGTGTCATGTGTTGGCGTGATGGATATTATTCCCGTGTCATGTGTTATTACAACCATTTCGGTGCGTGACTCACGCATCCCGAAAGCGTCAGGACTAGCTCGATGACGAGGTCGAATTCAGCCGCTGTCTACAGGATAATTCTCGCGTCCTGCTCCTCACATCGTAGTTTCTCCGATCAGTACCAGGCGAAAGCGGGAGTAGTACCGTAATAAACGGGCCATGGACCGCGTGCGATCTTTCCTTCCTCTTCCTTGTCATTTCCTGATCCCTTACTTACACACATTTACACTTCCTTGCACTACTCTACCACCGGGAAATGAGCCTACTCATGGGAGATGAGGAGTCACCGGGAGATGGAGTCACCAGGAGATGAGTCACTGTAGCGGGAGATGAGTCGTGAGGTTGGAGCGTGTCCCGGCTGAGACGGTGCCTTGCTGATGGGAGATTCCGGGTTGTGAAAACCCGCAAGCCGACTTACTGGTCGGCGCCGGATCTCACCATTTAGTAGGTGAATATCACCTCCCGCGATTCAAATACGTACTCCACTTGCAGAAATAATAGTCAAACCTGTCGACGCGACCGGAATCTAATCAATCAACAAATCAAGTTTCGTTTTGGCCTCGCTTTCGTCATTCGGCCACAGCGTGAAGTGGTGCGTTCGACCGGCTGCTGGCGGGGGCAGCGCGAGTACGTCGCCGGAGCGGCCGGCCGAGCAGTTTCGTCGGCTACTGGCTTGCCCACTTTCTAACTTCATTACCGTCCGCGCTGCGTTGCCGCGCGGCAAGCTTTCAGCCCAAGTTTAACTTGGTCGGCGGGGCGCGGCCGCGTTCGCGACGGCTATGATATAGGGCCAGTTGGCGAGTGCGGCCCGGTCTGCCGTTCGGACTCCTATCGCGCACGTCGCGAGCTCCGCGAGCTGTTCCGACAGTCCGCGGACCCCCCCCCTCCCTTCCTCGCTCGGTGCTCCTACTTTGTGTATCTTACCCGAGTGGACTTGCAGTTGTTTCGCCCGGAGCAGCTGTGGTTGTACTACAGTTAACTGCTGGACGGACTTCACTCGAGTGCGCTTCAGTTTGTGATTGTCCCTTTCGTATTGGGAAGATGAATATTTTAATGGTTCAGTTTATTAAAACATCTAAATGTATAGTTGAGGAGCTGGATTGAAATTGAGTGAGAACCGTAGCGCGTCTTCAGCGCTGCAAGCGCCATTCAGTTCATCTTTAACTCAAGGTTTTGGAGAAAAAATAAAGAAATATCTATGAAAGTTGTACTTGTATAGCTGAAAAACTTACATCACACTTTTTTGTCTGGGTTCATTCCACTGAAGTAGGAAAATGGTTCTTCTCTTTTATTCTTTATTCAATGCATGTAGATGAAGTTGTGTGAAATACCATTTAACAGTTATTTAACAGTTGAAAGCGCGTTGTCACATATAATATGTAATCGCACATATCGTCCTCCGTCCTCACAATAACATTATTAAATGTGAAAATAATTGTATTGCAATGTGATTTAAATCACAAAATTGTATATTGAGAAAGATATTATTATTCTTATTATATGTATTACTCAAAATTCAATAAAATATAAGCAAATAAGTAAAAACTTAAAATCTATTGTGTAAATCTATTAATACGTATTTGAAAATTTAAAATATTTCCTCAAGGGTACTATGTTTATGGGTGTTCAAACGTACCTTAATGTATTCCGTATATATTACATTAAGCGTATTCCATCATCCATGACTTAACCCCTTCTTCAGCTCCAAATATATCCCGCCTTCCTTTTATCTCTCCAATTACCGTAGCACTCACTTACCCCTTCCTTTCATGTGACCTGCCTAGCGTTTCTCTTTTCTTTGCGCACCCCGGGTTCCTTTTATTATGAGCATCAACCTGGTAGCGGTGACACCTGCAAGGGCACGGGTGTGTGCCTAATAAAATTACTCCGTCCCCCGTTGCTTTTTCGTCTTTCCGCGGTCCGAGCTGTCCTCGCTCGCCGCCACTGCGTTTGGCTCACTCGCCCCCTTGAAAGTGCCAGGGTCCACGCTCATCCCCGCCGTACTCACGATCCATCCCCGCCGCACTCACGATCCGTCGCCACCTCACGATTCATTCCAGCCTCACTCACGATTCATCCCCGCTTCACTCACGATCCATCCCCGCCGCACTCACGATCTATCCCCGCCGCACTCATGATCTATCTCCGCCTCACTCACGATCTATCCCCGCCGCACTCACGATACATCCCCGCCTCACTCACGATTTATCCCGGCCTCACTCACGATCCATCCCCGCCTCACTCACGATTCATCCCCGCCTCACTCACGATCCATCCCCGCCTCACTCACGATCCATCCCCGCCTCACTCACGATTCATCCCCGCCTCACTCACGATCCATCCCCGCCTCATTCAGGGTTCATCCCCGCCTCACTCACGATCATCCCCGCCTCATTCACGATTCATCCCCGCCTCACTCACGATCCATCCCCGCCTCATTCACGATTCATCCCCGCCTCACTCACGATCCATCCCCGCCTCACTCACGATTCATCTCCACTTCTGAAACCCCCTCCTGTCCATGACTTCATCCTACCCCAAGTCTTCCCTCGTGTCCCCGTGCCATACTCACCTCGCTCTTCCCGTTTCCACCCCGCCTTCAACCCCTTCCCCTCTTCTCTCAGTCACAGTCCCACCACGACTCCCCTTGGCCTACTCTTGTCTCCCAAACCGCCCCGCCACGCCCTCGGCACCTTCCTATCCTCGCCCCCGCACCGCCATAGTCCCACTTCCTGCTCCTTCTCCACCCTAGCCCCCCTTCCCTTCCTCCTGCCCCACTATCACCCTCGCCCTACCCTCGCCTCCACATTACCCTCGTCACCCCGACTTCTCTCCGGGCTCCAGCCCTCCCCCCACCATGCTCCCTTTCCCGCCTCACCTCATCCCCGCGTTCACATTTCTCCCGACCTCCTCGCGTCCTTATTTCGCGCTGTCCTTCTCCTTTCCCGCCACGTCCCCGGTTCCCCCCGCCCCAGCCCACGACGCAGCCGAGTGCGTCGTCACCCTAAATGAAGGCGAGTAATTTATCCCCCTTTGGCCAGGGCAGCGAAGGACCACCGCCGCCGCGCGGGCACCTCTGCGTTCCTTCACCGCCGCAGGCCAAAGAGCGCGCTGTGCGGGCACGTTGCATCTCTGTGCGAAAGAGCCCCCCCTGCCAAACAGCCGTGATAGTAGCCGAGGTACTCTCAACAGAAATAAGTAAAATGGATGAATCGTACATATCCTTTTCCAACTGTAAATGTGTGTAGCTAATATGTTGCCAGCTTTAAATGAAATTTGGCGTATAGTGGATTGTGTACTAGCGTATGCTACACAGATAAAGTTCTACGTTTCTCTAAGATTTCGTCAAATTAATCTCTTCTTTTGTTTAAATTGTGTTTAAAATTTAGTTCACATTGCGATCTATTGTTTTGTTTAAAAATAAGACTAATTTTCAAAATGCGAAATATATTTTTCTTAAAAATTCTAATTGAAATAAAACTTAAATCCTTTCTTCTTCATTAGGAACTGTTTTTCTATTTTTTCACTTCACCGTAATTCAAGCTGGAAATTTTCCTCCCTTAATTGTTTGGTCATTCCGTAAATAGTTAAATATGTTTTTGTAAAAATGGCTCCGCATTTTTTGATGAAAAGGTCCATGTAGGACAAGGATTTAGTTTTTTTCAATATTTTTAAAGTAATATTTTGAATCTACCGTTAGGAAACCGAAAAATTGAGAAAATTTCAAAAAAATATATTTAGACCGTCGATGGCAGACACACCAAAGTAATTATAAAATTTTACTACGAGAAAGTCTGTGCCTTTCTGTATTTTCTCTAGTTCGAAAAGTAATAGAGATGTGGGGGAATGTAAGACAGAGGAAAGAAAGACTCCCTCGAAAAAACTGCCGGGTTTGCGATTTGTTCGCCACAAATTCGGCTTTAATCGATCTGATAGGAACCTAGCGTCCAGAGGTAGAATGTGGAGTCTCATCAACAACACCTACTTCCTTGACATAAGTAATAACTCAAAAAAGTGAAAATTGCGATTTAATGATTGAAATGTTTCAAAAACCACTATTTTGTAGAAGAAGACTATCTCTGAAGCTATAACAATTGCCCACTAGATGGCAGGTACATCGTTATTTCATTCGCAGAGATCGGTCCATTTTCTTTAGGGTTTACTATTGAAACTACGTCATCAGCGAGTCGTGGAAGTGATTAGTTTTGCTTTGTCATAAAGCGCTGTATTTGTATTTTAGCGTTACCTTTGTAAATCATATTTTAAGCAACACCGCTGTATTTTGAATGAAGTTCTCCAAACAATTATCACCGTTGAACACAAATAATTAGAACAGTTTGTAGAATAGAGTTGAAACTCAAAAACAATTAATACTTTCCAAAATAACTTCAATAAGTGAAAAAAATAACAAATTTTATAAATTATAATAGAGAAATGGGTATTTTTGTAATAATTACAAGGCAATATTACTGTTTACAGAAGCAAATAAAAATGTGGGAAAATTGAATTACGCTCTAATGAACAAAAGACGTTCTTTGCCGGCTATTGTAACAGTATTTCAGAAAAATGACGATATTTTGTGGCTTTCAATTAACGCTGTCACTAATGCCAATATTTTTTTATCACTATTTTTCCGCCTACAGCAAAGCATCTTTAGTTAGCAGCCTACAAGCACCATCTGTCATCGTTTGTCCTCCCATCCGTCGGTCTCACCACCTTGTCGTCCTCACCGCCCTCACTGCCCTCGTCACCCCGCCGCCCCCGCCGCCCCCGCCGCCCCCGCCGCCCCCGCCGCCCCCGCCGCCCCCGCCGCCCCCGCCGCCCACGCCGCCCACGCCGCCCACGCCGCCCACGCCGCCCACGCCGCCCACGCCGCCCACGCCGCCCACGCCGCCCACGCCGCCCACGCCGCCCCCCCTTCCCCTCCGCCTCACCTTACCGCCTATCGCCAACCCCACCGCCTTGCCACCCCGCCGCGTCTCCCCGCCCCCTGTTTCCCGGATTACGAGCGGCGCTGCCAAGGCGCCAGGCGCTTGTTTATGCGCGTGCGGGTCTGGCGCACCTGGACGAGGCAAGTTGCAAACGCGCGCGGGGCGAGGAGGCGGGGGCGGGGCCACGGCGAGTTTCGTTTTACGCCCAGGGCTAATTCGGACGATTGCAGCCGGCTTTTGCGTTTTATTCCGCGAGTGCCGACTCGTGTCACTTCTCGGAAAATTGGAGCGGCGCACAGTGGGCTGAAACGGGCTGAAACGCGCGCATTGGGTTTCACGAGCAATTATTTTAAAATAAGCCCTCCAAAATGTTGTTGTGCGCTACAGATCTTTAATATAAGATCTAAAATAACTAAATTTTGTAAACAATTGCAAATTATAGATGGCGCCACCCTCATTTTCAATAACTATTTTCATGCTGTTTTGGCGGAGATTATAAAAACACACAAGCGTGACAGCAATAGACAGATTTAGAAAATATAGTAAAGGAATGTGTACCATTGGGTTGTAGAGGATGCTAATTTCGAATTTGCTATCAAAATAGTCAAATTCAATATGGCGAATCCAAAATGGTGACTATTTTTCAAATTGGAATTCAGTTTTGCCAAAAGTATACCATGAAGTATACCATGAAAATTGTGGGGTAATTTACTGCAAATTTGATCTCAGATTGTAAAATTCAAAATGGCGATCCTAATTTTCGGAATTCAATTCTAATATTATATTCATATTATTCATAATATGGATATAATACGAATAATTCAATATTATCTAAACTACATATGATAGGGTTTGTGAGGGCGTTGATTGCGAATTTGCTGTAAAAATTGTAAAATAGTGAATATCAAAATTTGAAAAGTTATCGAATTTCCCAAAATTAAATATTTTGGGAATTTTGGACGAGTGATGTATTATATGTCAAAAGAAAGAAAGTTAAGATTTAAATGGTAATTACAACACGTTCAAGTACTTTTAATGACATTTATTAAGTTTAAATACATGATCAGCGGAATTTGAATTATTAATAAAAATCATAATCGTAATTAAAAAGGTTTTTATCATCTTCGTACAATTTCAATATTGAAAATATAAATTTTTAATTTCCCGTATACGTACGTATATGCGGAGTATATACGTAGTATAGGGAAAGTTATGTAATGCTGAGGAAAATCGATTTCGAGATATCAACGAAAATACACGTTTTGGGGTCCTCTGATACCGAAAATGTGTTTCGTTTCAAAACGTCCGTCCGAATGTCTGTTTGTGAACAATCGTAGCGCCGAAACCATAAGTACGATTTCTTCCAAAATGAATATTCCGCAGCCAATTTGGTTGCACTCCAGGCGTCGCGATTTTGAAAGACATTCCTCAAAATTTTGGGGGCACTTTCTAGTACTTCGTAAGAAGAGAAAGTTATGTAATCGCGCGTAAGAAATGGCGAATTTTCGGCAGAATAACACTTATTGCTAGTCCCTGATAACGAAAATCATGGATAGTAAATGACTTCCTCCAAAACGTGATGTAGCCAGAATCCATGTTTTGTGGGTCATTGGTACCTAAAAATCGATTGACGACAAAACATTAGATTGTTTTTCATAGGTTATGTTGTGAAAGACATACACAATTAAGTTACAAAATCATATAACTGCAACTGCAATGTATAACATAATACAATAAGATCGAAAATACACACTCTGCTAAAAGTAGTTGTGATATATTATCTTACACTAGTGAAAACGCAATTAAACACTAAATAGCTTGATACAATTTTGTCCTACTAACTCGAAAATAAACTATACACTTTTTCCTTCAATTATTGCAGTTGAAACAAACAATGAAACAAATAATTGTTCTTGAAAAACGTGTCACAAGAATCATGTACAAAATAGTAGCATGTATGACAGTCACACTCTAAAAAGCAACTTGCAGAGTGAAGTAAAGGATGTAACTCTTGTTACCAACTCTAGCGAAGAAATAAACCTAATGTTGACGATACTAAAATTAATATGTGCATCTCTTTTCACGATCTTATGTATTGTTTCGTCGTAATTTTTAGATATTGTTACTTCCCTCACTAGCTTGTTACCATCAATATCTTCTGAATTAAATAATGTAGGTTCAAACAAAATTCAAATGTTTGAGCTCCAATTTGGCATGATAGCCACAGGTAGCAAGACGCGCGTGTGCTCACGCGCATGCGCAGGTTCCGAGCATGGCGCGTGGCTTTTCTAGTGTGTTAAACTTTTTACAAAACGCTGTCATTTTCACGGACGCAGGTGGACGCAGCTGCATTTAATCGTAACATGTAGTTATATAAATAGACTTCTTTTCCTAAAAATCCTATTGAGGAGAACGGAGGAGAAAAAAAGTTACAGCCTTTTAAAATGAGACCTATTTTCCCATTTAAATAACATGGAGATTAATTTCATTGACAAAAATGCTTCGTTTTGAATGCTTTTTTCTTGTATATATCTCAATCAAAATGTGATATAAAACTTGAAATTGGATTCAGGAACTCATAAATAGCATACACAGTCATATTATTTGCCATTTCTGCAAATTTTGTTTTTTCTCCCAATGCGCGCATTTCGGGCCATTTCAGCCCAATGTGCGGCGGCGGTGGCGGCGGAGGTGGAGGCGGCGTTGGAGAAGTCAGTGGCAGTGATGAAGGCGGTACAAGCGCTGTGCCACCAGAAATAGTGGGCCACAGCGTAATGGTCTCAGAGGCTGAGTTGTTTGAGGGGGTGCCACTGCAGGTGGAACATTCACAAATACGGCAGCGGTAGTTGTGATAATATTTTTGAAGACAAGAATACGTAGACGATGATAGTATTGATGAGATGTGAACGTAGTTTGGCAGCAGTAGAACCAGGTGGGTAAGAGAGACATTTTTTGTTATTTAAGGTAGCATCAACTTCTAAGGTCATTAGCGATCACTGTTGTATTTTAACGTCATGGTAACTATGAGGATGAAACGATATGGTGATGATAGGGGGTAAAAGGATGAATATAAACAATCATGCCCGAGGCGGGGCTTGAACTCGCGACCTTTCGGTCCGAGATCGCTGCGGCACTACTGTCTTAGCGATCTAGGACACCGGGCCGGCGGAACGAATTATTTGTGAGAGCATGGCGATGTACTGTAAACTCTGATGATGCCACAGAGAAAACGTGCCCGGAACAGGGACCTCAGATGCGGGAATGTGGCTGGCAGTACCGACCGCAATCACTGTAGAAACTGGGGTGATCATGTCAAAAAAACGGCGGGGATTTTGGCATGTACGTGGCTTGTGAGAGGGCCAGAACAGATTTGGTTATCAGTAAGCAATAATGATTTTAATGGTCTAGGGTCAACGAGGGTGAGTGATATTGCATAGAACCTCAACTTGTGGCGTCTAGTGGCAGTAGTATTGGCTCATCGGGCTGCTAAAACTCGAGAAGGAGCGGCGCCAAGTGACAGAAATGGTGGAGAGTAATTAGGAAAATAGAGGCATTTGGCAATGGGGGAGCCATTCTTTGACATATTGATGGTTCACATGGATAAATTTTACAAATGTAAAATGCAATGGGTTGTTATTCCGTTATGCGTGTTAAGGGAGTTAAGTAAGCTTAGTAAATAATGCGTCATTTTGATACAGCCAATTAGACTCGTTTCGGTATCGCATTTGCAGGCCATACTCGCCCGGCGATGTTGTGGTCTTCGGCCTTCGAAATTAACATAAAACATCCTTGATTTCACGCAACGCAAAATTTTTAACACACATTTTTGATCAAAAAAGATTACAGCTTATTAAAATATAGTTACAGCTCACTTTCCTTGTTAGGTTATATTTGATTATTTTTAGTTAATTAAATATGCGCTTTGCACAAGTCATTCAAGTGTCCTAATGCTTCAGCTCTCTTCCCTTTCTTTGTCACTTCCGTCGCTGCTCTCTCCGCGTTTTCCGGTCCCTGCCTTCCCCATCCTCAATCCCGAGGTCGTCATCACGACTAACAATGGTAAACTGTAAGAATATTGGTAATCATATATTATTGGTAATTGGTAGATTATTGGTATATTGGTAATTGAGTGATGACGGGGCAATTGCAGAGTGGGCTGAAGAAGCCGTGGAAGGGTTAGTGGCGGAGAGGGCAGGAAATAGGATGATGCCGAGGTCGGCGATGGTGGCTGTGGGCTAATCACGACGGAGCGTTGACAGAACGTAGACGGAGCGTTGTAGGAGGAGGAGAAGGCGAGGGTGGTAAGAGTGATCAAGGCAAAGGCGGTGATGTTGGTGATGGTGGTGAGAACGGAGGCGGCAGGGTGACGAGGTTGGTTGAGCGCTGTCCCGGCAGCACAGCAAAGCGACGGGATTGCTGCGTTGTCCGGTCTCTAAAGGAGACAGTTTTAAAGCGTTCTGCTGAAATGCTACGGTCTTTATTACAAAGGGAAATTGTTTCTCTGTTTTTTTACTTCGCGCGACTGACGCTGTTAAAAATGCTCTAGAAATTAGTGTTGTAATATTCATTTTGGAGGAATTCACACAGAATTGCGAGAATTATAAAGAATTGCTAAAGTTCGTTAGAAGAGGGGTGCCAGAGAGAAACGTTTATGTAACTTTAAAAAAGTTTTTGATTAGGAAACGGCTTTTAGAGAGAATCAGCATGGAACAACCATTTAAACAGTACACAGCACATACATACATTGTCTCTCATAAATTAAGACATATAGTTTCTATAGTGCTATAACATTCGTTATCTGAAATACTACAATAATTTTCGTATAGTAGTAGACATGAGTTGTTTCGGAGACACAGTACTGTAGTCCTGGAATGTTAACGATAACAATTCATTCATAAATTAATATTTTTAACTTCTTTGGACTTGGCCGTAGGGGTGATGAAGAGGCTTAAAGAGGGATTGGGAGCGGAAGCGATGGCGGTCGGGGTCAGAGACAGAAAGAAGCAGACGCGGAGTCGTGGAATCAGGAGAGGGTGGGGTGAGGGGAATCAAATATGGGTGGTGGCGGTGGTGGAAGCGGAGGCGAAGGAGGATTGAAGATAGAAGGGAAGTCGGGAACAGATGCAGACTTGGACGCGGGGATGGAGGAATTTGGAGAGGGAGTTGAAGCCGTGGTGATGGCAATTGCTTAAGTTGGGTGTAGAGACGGGAACAGTCCCAGACGTGGACGTAGGGATAGTCAAGGGGGCTTGGAGAGAGAGTGAGAGCAGAAGACGAGGTGGAGACAGACAGACGCAGACGCAGACGCGGAGGCGTTGGCGCAGGAATGAGTGGGGTGAGACTTGAATAGGACAGGCGGTGGTGGAGGGAGAGAAAGGTCTTGGACTGGAAGCGGAGTCAGAAGGGCGGGCGGTGATGGCGAGGGATTGGGGTGGAAGTAGAAACCGAGACGGGACGGACTCAGACTTGGGCGTGGAGGTGATAGACAAGCAAAGAGAGGGAGAGGTAGTGGGAGCGGAAGCGGAAGTGGAGGCGAGGTCGGAGACAGAGACAGACGCAGACGCGGAGGCGTTGGCGTAGGAAGGAGTGGGGTGAGGGGTGTTACTTGAATAGGAGCACAGGCGGTGGTGGAGGGAGAGAAAGGTCTTGGACTGGAAGCGGAGTCAGAAGGGCGGGCGGTGATGGCGAGGGATTGGGGTGGAAGTAGAAACCGAGACGGGACGGACTCAGACTTGGGCGTGGAGGTGATAGACAAGCAAAGAGAGGGAGAGGTAGTGGGAGCGGAAGCGGAAGTGGAGGCGAGACCGAGACAGACGCAGACGCGAAGGCGTTGGCGTAGGAAGGAGTGGGGTGAGGGGTATTACTTGAATAGGAGCACAGGCGCTGGTGGAGGGAGAGAAGGGTCTTGGACTGGAAGCGGAATCAGAAGGGCGGGCAGTGATGGCAAGGGATTGGGGTGGATGTAGAAACCGAGACGGGACGGACTCAGACTTGGGCGTGAAGGTGATAGACAAGCAAAGAGAGGGAGAGGTAGTGGGAGCGGAAGCGGAAGTGGAGGCGAGGTCGGAGACAGAGACAGACGCAGACGCGGAGGCGTTGGCGTAGGAAGGAGTGGGGTGAGGGGTGTTACTTGAATAGGAGCACAGGCGGTGGTGGAGGGAGAGAAAGGTCTTGGACTGGAAGCGGAGTCAGAAGGGCGGGCGGTGATGGCAAGGGATTGGGGTGGAAGTAGAAACCGAGACGGGACGGACTCAGACTTGGGCGTGGAGGTGATAGACAAGCAAAGAGAGGGAGAGGTAGTGGGAGCGGAAGCGGAAGTGGAGGCGAGACCGAGACAGACGCAGACGCGAAGGCGTTGGCGTAGGAAGGAGTGGGGTGAGGGGTATTACTTGAATAGGAGCACAGGCGCTGGTGGAGGGAGAGAAGGGTCTTGGACTGGAAGCGGAATCAGAAGGGCGGGCAGTGATGGCAAGGGATTGGGGTGGATGTAGAAACCGAGACGGGACGGACTCAGACTTGGGCGTGAAGGTGATAGACAAGCAAAGAGAGGGAGAGGTAGTGGGAGCGGAAGCGGAAGTGGAGGCGAGGTCGGAGACAGAGACAGACGCAGACGCGGAGGCGTTGGCGTAGGAAGGAGTGGGGTGAGGGGTGTTACTTGAATAGGAGCACAGGCGGTGGTGGAGGGAGAGAAAGGTCTTGGACTGGAAGCGGAGTCAGAAGGGCGGGCGGTGATGGCAAGGGATTGGGGTGGAAGTAGAAACCGAGACGGGACGGACTCAGACTTGGGCGTGGAGGTGATAGACAAGCAAAGAGAGGGAGAGGTAGTGGGAGCGGAAGCGGAAGTGGAGGCGAGACCGAGACAGACGCAGACGCGGAGGCGTTGGCGTAGGAAGGAGTGGGGTGAGGGGTATTACTTGAATAGGAGCACAGGCGGTGGTGGAGGGAGAGAAAGGTCTTGGACTGGAAGCGGAGTCAGAAGGGCGGGCGGTGATGGCAAGGGATTGGGGTGGAAGTAGAAACCGAGACGGGACGGACTCAGACTTGGGCGTGGAGGTGATAGACAAGCAAAGAGAGGGAGAGGTAGTGGGAGCGGAAGCGGAAGTGGAGGCGAGACCGAGACAGACGCAGACGCGAAGGCGTTGGCGTAGGAAGGAGTGGGGTGAGGGGTGTTACTTGAATAGAAGCACAGGCGCTGGTGGAGGGAGAGAAGGGTCTTGGACTGGAAGCGGAATCAGAAGGGCGGGCAGTGATGGCAAGGGATTGGGGTGGATGTAGAAACCGAGACGGGACGGACTCAGACTCGGACGCGGAGGTGGTAGACAAGCACAGAGAGGGAGTGGGAGCGGAAGCGGAGGCGAGGTCGGAGACAGAGACAGACGCTGGGGGGGAAGGGCGTGGGGCGGCGGGGGCGTGGTCGACACGGCGTCCGCCGAGCGTCGACTCGAGGGACGTCCGGTCCGCGGCAGCCCCCTCTGAAATTCAAATGGGTCGCCCGGTTAATTATCGCGAGTTAATCATCTGTGTAACGGCGCCATTTCCGCTCCCTCCCCGCCCCGCGCCCCGCCACACGCCCGCTCCGCGCCCCGCCGCGAGCGCCGTCCCCGCGAGGCCTTTGTCTCGGCGCGAGACCGCCTGCAACGCAATTATTGCTATCATTATCCTCATTATTATTTTCGATGCGAAATAACGCCGGACGCGGGCACTACTTTTCCTGTTATTGAAACACCGATTGGAGCACACTCGATTCCAGTTGTGATTATACGCTCTGATGCTTTGTTTCTGGTTTTCTTTTATATTGATTGTTTGGATAAATATTGCTTTGTAGGGTCACTTTATTGTGCAGCTTTTAGTAAATGGAGTGTAATGGTAATAATATATACGTAGTATGGGTAAATATTACGAATATAAATTCCGTGTATGTGAATATTTTCGATTGATGCACTTTCTAATTGGTACATACGAAAAGAATACCTCTCTCTCTCTCTCTCTCTCTCTCTCTCTCTCTCTCTCTCTCTCTCTCTCTCTCCTTCTTTCTTTCTTTGGGATAAGGAGAATATAATATATTAAATATAGGCACTATTTGTTGTACGTCGAGTCACGGTGTATTCGTTGTTTCCACTTCAATTGTTCTAATAATCAATTGTATTTGGAAACAAAAAAGATGTTAAAGACTGTAGGAGCTTTGGGCTGATGTCAAAGAAAATTTGAACGGAAGAGTCGTCTTATCAGTGTGAATAATAACTTAACAATGGAATCTGTTTTTGTTACATTTTATTCAGTGGCTGTTTCTGAAACAAGCATTTTTAGATATCAGGAAATTAATTGTATAGATTTTTATTGGACAAAAACAACAAAAAGTGTTGTGTTTTCAAAACGTCCGTCTGTCCGGTATCTGTGAAAAACACTAGCGCTTAAACCATACGTATCTACCTTCCCCGCGTTGAAATCGCTTTTCAGCCCTGATTTACCTGAACTGGAAGCTTAAGAATACGAGATCACTCTTCTCCCTCACCCTCGTACCTTCCTCACCTCTAGATGGGCGAGCATTACCATTCATTGAGACATTTGGTTACGATATAATACAAAGACAACTAGTATTTGAGTACCTTCGTGGAAAACGTTTATTTGTGCGGTGCTCCTGTACGTATACCATTTCGTACACTTATATTATGATGTGACTTCACATTTATGATTCAGTGACTCGTAATTTCGGTACATAGAATAGAATCAGTATGAGGAGAAAGTAACAAGTTAAAAAGGCATTTGTTTTTCATTTTAGAAAGTTGTTCTTTAAGGCAAGGCAAATTGTACTATGAAGAAAGGAATCATGTCATAAAAGTGTTTAGGCTACAAATTGTAAGATGGAGGTAGCTGTACTGCGGAGGAAGGGATCAAGTCACTGACGTATTTCGTTACTCCTCAGTACTATAATTTTGATTTTGAGTGTTTGCGATGCGTATCGCGTTTTGCGTGCATGCAGTGGCGTATCTACGGCGTGGAAGATGTGTATCTACGGCACGAGCCAAGGGAGCACGAACTAGGGGCGCTATTTAAAGTAGGAACCGCTAAAACAAATAACAACCCTAATTTGAAGTATTCTGAGAACGGACGCAAATTCTATGCTTGTCATTGGCACCTGTATACCTACATGCGCCTCTGCGTGCTGGATATGCGATACATTGCGTGAGATTTTTTTTAATTTTAATTTTTACAGAATATTTTAAACTTAGATTTGATAGACCTCAAGTGGATGTTTGTGTGACTTCACAAAATGTGAAGAGTTTGGAGCAAACATTATGAGTACATTTTTGTGTGAGAGCGCAAAATTTATTGAATTTATGATTTCGGTACCCAGTTTTCTTTAAACTGAATTCTAACACTGAAGAGGAAGGAAACATGACAACAACAATTAAACCCGAATGCTGAACATATAAATGTTATTTGGTAGAAAGTACATTATAAAACAATTTAATGCTACACTGTAAATTCACACAGAAAATTTGGACAGGATAATATAAAATGTGTGAGCATTTTTTAATGTTTCCTTTCTCCAGAAAAAACTGCAAAAATGACTTGTTCCCGTTTTTCTCTGCCCGATTCAATTCGATTGACAAAGTTTTAATTTACAGTAGTATAACTTATAATGCATTTTCCGAACTTAGGCAACTTCTTTCCTGCAGTTGTTTCCTAAATGATATCATTTTTCTTTATATTCTGACGCTAGATTATTGGCTATTGAAGACAAAGACTGTAGAAAAAGGTATTTTCTAACAAAAAATTATATAAATATTAAACGCCTAGCCTTGAATCAATGCATTGAAAAATGCATCCACGGGGAAGCAGAAACAGCAAGGAGATTACATTCCACAACGCAGCATGCAAACACAAACACCGAATTCGGCCAATTGGCCAGTGTCTTCATCAAACGTGCGCTACTCGCATTTAAAATTGACGACATTCGCCCGGTGCGTCGATTGAAATATTCAGTCTGGGGTGTGGTGGAAGAATGGGAGATTCGGGGATGGTGTGGGAGGTCCAGCAGCGCTGATTGTCAATAGCTTCCCTACATCCCGAGTGGATGGTGTAGATGCCAAAAAGTGGAGTCAGCGCAGAAAATAGACGGCGCATTTGGGACGTTGTATGCCCGAAGTTGCTATACAGTCTCACTTGACAATATGCTGCAGATTTGAAGGCCTTTGCAGTTTCTTTAGGCAAATACCGCGAATTCATCAGCAAAAATGACTTTGTAGGACCCCAATACAGGAAAAGTGGATACATTTTGTTGAAATATGTCGGAAATTACTTTTTCTAAAACATCGTGTGCCCAGAATCTATATTCCGTAGGTCCTTGATACCAACCAATTAGTGTAAGGAAAAAGATGTGTCCGTTTTCCTGTTTTTTAAACAAAGATAGTAGATACAACTTAATGTTGATTGATGTTCCCCCGTTGATTTGATTGATGTCACTGCCCCTTCAGTTTGTAAGGGATATTTACATTTTGGGGAAAACTTTATATGAAGCTTTTATTAACATTTTCAAAATTTTCTAAAATTGACTTGAATACTTTGTTAATTTCTTTTTCTCGCATAGAATAAAAAGCACTTGAAAAAATGGTGCATATCGCATTTTCGGCGAATTTATTAAATTTTCAAAGATTGCCAATGTTTAATGTTCTTTGGGCATTTCTTACAAGAACAATGTTCAACAGAGAAACTGTTTTCTTAATGAAATGTCTTCTACAAAATTGGATCTTGAAATAATATTCTTTACAATTCTTTGAAAAATGTGAGTAGCTTTCGCGTAATTTGGATTGATAACAGACAATTTAATCCTAGTTTATCAATGAAATAGATTTATTTTTGCTTTGTCTTCAGTTTTCGAATGAAACATATGCTTAAAAAAGTTTTAAATTATTCAGAATTTATAGAATACACTTTTTTAAATGAAATTTCTTTATATCACCTACATTCTTTAATATATTCATTGACGCTTGTTGTACAAACATATTTTAAAATATCTCATTTACCATTGATGCACGATGCTTAGTGAGAGTAATTGTTTTTGAGTGGTGAAGTTTTTTTTAATTACTTAGGCTCATAGGCTTTTACAGGATCGTTTTACGTTATTCGCCAATCACTCAGCAATTTACTATGTTCGTCTGACAATAAAAAACAGCAAACAAAATGAACATTGACAATATCATTTTCGCTTTGACCTTGGTGGCACGAATCGGTGGTCCGACCGTACCCATCATCCTGACGGGCCCTTCCCCGAAGCGGACTTGTTGCATGAGGCAACCACCACCAGCCAGCCAGCCAGCCAGCCAGCCAGCCGGCTCGCCACCACCCTCCCAGGGGCCCCGCGTTGCGTCACGCGTTTTTCCAAATTTATGGGCGCGATCGCGCTCCGATTCCGGCGGTAGGGGAAGCGGTGGGGTGGGGGAAAGCGTCCGCCATTGACAGCGCAGCGGTCAGGCCGCAAAACCCCTTCACCCACACCTCTCTCTTCTCACTCCGCGACCCACAGCGCCTCACTCCACATCACAAATCCCTTCACCCCCTCACTCCCCACACGACCCCCACCTCCCGATCCCTCACCCCTTCACTCCCCAATTCTACATCTCTCATCCATCCTTCTCTCCCTCACCTCTGTTCTCATCTTCTCACTCGCATTCCCCTCACCCCTTCACCCACCAATCACTCACCCACACCTCGTCACTTTCTCACCCTCCCTACCTCTTCATTCCCAAACCCATCATCCCCAACCAACCTTCACTCTCCCTCCCCCTCCCTCCTCTCAACCCTACTGACCACGGCCCCGGAGGACAGAGACGAATGGAGCACTATTTATAACAGGC
This sequence comes from Acheta domesticus, assembly GCA_031308135.1. NCBI lineage: Eukaryota > Metazoa > Arthropoda > Insecta > Orthoptera > Gryllidae > Acheta > Acheta domesticus. The sequence continues at coordinate 217,263,886 of JAHLJT010004567.1, forward strand.
CCGTCCCCGCACACCCCCGACCACTTATTCGATGTGACTTTTTCCTTACACATATTTTACTGCCCTATTTATCCTACTTGCCGTTGTGATTTACGTCAACGTAAACTCTGCGCGACGCCGTTTCCGGCCCGCTGATAGATCGCGTCCCCTGAGACCTTTTTTGCTTCCTCCGGTACGTGCCATAATGTGCCGACCAACGGGGGCCTTGCTGTTAATAATGCAGCTCGCCTGCTCCGACTGTTGCCGTCCTGCTAGGGTTATTCTGTGCTTCCAAACTGTTGGCGCAGGTGTTTCCGTTGGCGCCATCGTGATGTCAAGATGCGATTGATAACTTCATGTCTTCTTTTTTGAAAGAGATATAGAAAAACATCATCTTGATCAGTCTACAATGTTGTATACGAGAATATTTCTTTGGTAAATGTGAATGAAGATTCACTGTTGCAAACACATTTGTTTTGCTGCCTGGTTATGAGTGGACGATGGATTACTGTGCGTTTGATGTCTTCTGTAAGGTCGATGTCAGAGGATGATATTATTGGATAACCATATTTCCTAGTATTGCTCTGTTTAGATTTTATGTGTCGGTAAATATTGGAGTCAAATGGCTTTTGTATGTTCCGTTTACAGTAAGTAATTCCGTCAAGCTAAAATGCGTGAATTTAAAGTGACCCCATTTAACAATGTACAGATAGAGCATTAATTTATTGACGTTCAATAGTTGTTTTTCTTTGAGTTCATAAGTTACTGATGACAAACTTAAATGTTACAATTAACACAAAAATTTAAATAATAGTGTTTGTAAATATTTTATAAATAATTTGTATTAATCATAAGGGTTTTATTCAATAAAAAATATTTCTTATCATAAAATGTTTCAGTTTTCATTTTCAGATATTTAAATTATTTTCAATTTATTGTATCACCGTCTTACCAAATTTGAAAAAGATATTATCTTCAATTTTATTCCGAGATTTGATGAGGGGAAATGTCACTCAAATTTTATATCAGTGAAGGATGCGTGAATTGAAGCGTTTTATTTTGACAAAATACATTTATAACCAAGATACTATTTTTATACAATTTTTCTCGCAGGGAAATGCAAATTTCAAATGATAAACTGACAGTATTTAGTGCAAACTAACAACTTTTAATTCCAATGAATTACTATCTACCAGTCTGAGAGATTTTATTGCGTTCAGAAGTTAAGAAGAAAAGTATATTTTCTTCGAATTGCAAAACTTCACAATCGCTTCAGAATTTGTAGACATTTGAGAAATTGATAACAGAGCAAAGACAATGGTAATTCATTTATTGAAATATTACCAATACTTTCTTGGCCTAAAGCCCTAGTTTATAATTCTCTATTCTAGTATTGCAATAAGATATTATCTCACAATATTTAGTTTGTAAATAACTATTTTATCACACAAAACAGTGGTACCAAAAGATAAATACCATAACAAAAAACTGCAATGTCACTACAAATCTAGTTAAAACATAATAAATCTGGATATCGATTGAAACGTAATGTAATATAGAATATAATATTACCTAGGTTTATTAAACAATTTTGGACTAGAATTCTCTCTTTTAATTGGCAACAGACTCCAACATTTTAATTAAATAATCACGACCCCTATAATCTGCATTTTTATTAGTTTTCTTGTGGGTTAAAATTAACAATATGATCTAAAATATCACGTTAGTTCTTCATGAATGACAAAAGTGCATATGCTCTTGGTCATTTTAATAACATTCAAAACCCCTGAAGATTGAATTCCCACTTCCGCCAGTGCATGTGTATAATGAGCTGACCAGTGCACGTTACAACCGTGCATCAGATTTGTTGCTCTCAATTCAGTTTTAACTACGTTTAAATATTTATGAGCAATTTGTGAAACTGGAGAGATTATTCACATTGTTTCCGGTATTAGTTCCATTACAGTTGTGCCATCCCATTCAAATTGAAAAGGGCGTTACAAAACCTCTTGCATTGTGTTACTGATGGATCTACTTCACACGTTTTTATGATTTTGCAACTATTGGAAACAAATAAATGCTTCAGTACTTAATTAAAAATGACATATATTGAATTTAGGTTTTTAATTCCAGTTTATCAGAACAAATCTAATGTGGACCTCCGTACACGAAGCGGGAATTTGACAAAGAAAACTCTTCCAAAACTCTAATATTATTTAAATGTCTTTAAATACGCTTGAAAGAAATGTTTTGCAGAAATCCCAGTCAACTGAATTTTTTAACAAACATGAAGAATTTATAAAAGGTGTCCAAATCTAAACTCTTCTTACTTTCAGCAGTAACCCACATGCCCTTGCACGGTTTTGCTCTACCCCACCCAAAACCTCATGCGAACTTTACTCACTTTTTTACTTTCCCATGTACGTACGTATATAGGGAGTAATATACGTAGTGTAAGGAAAGTTATGTAATTCTGCGCAAAAATGCTGCGCTTCTGTTTTCGTCTGACACTAGCTGCAACTTAATTTTATGAATTTCGCGTGTGTTTGAAAGAATGTAAAGTCAGTCAATTATGGACGGTATTGAATACACTATTTACGATGTTTGGAGGATTTATTTTTACTTCATGAGTACTTCGTTGATTCAAAATGTACATTTAATGTGTCTTTTCCGTAAAGTTGACCTTCGGGAAGGAAGAATCTTTCTGCCTCTAACGGTGTTTGTATCTTGTGAATATGAGAGTATGTGGAAAAACCTTTCATTATTGCAGTATATACCTGGGTAGTAAAATTTTCGAAATATTTTTTTTGTGAAAAACGAATCCAATCAATAGTATTTGTTGCAACGTGCAATCACCGTATTTTTGAAACCACGTTATTGTTGGTTTTATATCAATTCTATTACCGTCAATTTTCTCAATTCATAACTAATACAAAAACTCAAATGCCCATTGGAAAACAAAACCAGAACACGAGGTGAATGTAACTGATGCGGATATGAAATTATGAAATTAATTATTCAATATAGACTTACGTTTATTATAATGATCTGAATTTTGGAAATTACATTTACGTCATTCGATGGAGCTGAAACCTCCAATTTGTTTAAGCACCAGCTACCACTGGTTCACGGAAGCTTCAGAAACCAAAGTATTTTCGCGCCAACACGATGACAGTCATGTGAATCTGTATGGATTCGTAGCGAAAGTTAATTTACATAAAATAGGACGTTTTTGCATCCCCGAACGTTAAAGCAATCGACAGTGCTATCGATCATCTGCGAATGCGCCTTGCATCACTTTTGTTCCTTTGAGCATGCGCAGAAGATCGAGATGCAGTCGATAGGTGTCCGCTCTGGTGTGCAAAAACTTCTTTATGAGATTGGTAGCTGCCTATGAACCCGTGTTTGAAAGGGCAACACACTTTGACTCTTTGATGGCGTATTTTCTTAAGTAGTCGACTTACTTGATTATGATCAGTGATCTCAAATCATTGATAGTTTGAATAACGAGACAACTTAAATTATATTGTTAGGGTTTCTCATTTTAAGAAATTTACGTGATGTTTGTAAATACACAAGTATATTGCTCATGAACGAGAAGGAATTGAACTTATCTGGTTATACACAAATGTAGAGAATCTTTCAAAGAATTCAGGGGTATAATTATCTCATTTTCAGCAAAATATCGACTTATCAGCTTATTCACTGGGGTCAAAGATAAATGAACGGGTACATTCACTATTTAATGATTAATTAATTCTACTATTGTGGTTTATACTTCATTAAATGCTTCAGGACAACACGTAGTCAGTTACGATGCAATACTCTTATTTCGTTTCTTTGAGATTTTGATCTTAAGTACGTATATGCCACCGTAGTCTGGCTGCATGAAATCCAAAACAATTTTATAATATTTATTACGAAAAATGCATATTTTCGAGTAGGCCTACTATGTGAATTGAAAGTACACTGTGTTTAATCCTTTATCGATCAAAATTATTCCTGTCAAATTGGGGAGCAATCACTCCAGTGACATTAATTATTTTGTGACACATACCATTATAAACAACTTTCTTTTAATAATAAATATCTCAGTAAGTGCAGTTAAAACATTTGTCACTCTTTCATTTAATAAAATTAATTGGCATCTTTTATTTATATTTGTGAATTTGAAATACACATTTCAGTTTCAAATTTCGAATTTTAAATTTAATATAAGCTGCAATAACAACTAAGTAAGTTTCAAGCGTATCAAAATTGACTATTTTTACACTTAAGGATTTTTTAAAGAATTATATAGCAATTTCAGAATCCCAAAAACGTTCCTCTCATTACTTTGAAATTCTTCTTTTCCATTTTTACTCGTCGTATTTTATGCAACAAACGTTGTAAACACGATAAGAATTTTTTGTTTACCTTTTCCTTGTTTCTTAATATCTAAAAGAATTGAAATTTATAATATGCCTCAGCGAAATTCTTCTGCGGGAAAGTAACAAGATTTCGTCTTAATTTATGAGAAATTTCTTTAATGAAACGTCTATAATCCGCAGGAGTTTTCTCACTTCGCTTGAAGTCGAAGCTAAATCTTGTTAAGATGTAAGAATACACAATTCTTTCTCATTTTGCGGCATCATTGTCGCTCTCCTTTCCCCTCTTTCTCTCTGCAATCTCGCAAATATCTTTATTTTCCTTCGAGCCTTCCCAAGTAGCTTGATGTTAAATTACCCGCGAAACAAATTGGATTAAGATTAAAATTTGGAGCCTCCGACGGAACAAGCTTTCAGATTCGCTCTCTGGCGCACGATGTGGCAACTTCGCAACGAGAATGCGCAAAAAGAGAACATTTGACGCAAAAAGAACCAGCAAACGAAAAGTTTACCACAATCTACGACTAGATGCAAAATTAGTGGCCAGCAAAATCTTGTTAATTATACCACACTTTTTTTATGTGTGTTATTCCGTCCTTTTCTATTCAAAAGAGCAAAAATGTTGAGACAGCGCTTATAATGTCATGAGAGACATTTGTAATACTTTCTCACAATATAATTTTCAATGGTAAGACTAAATTCATCACATTTTTGAGAGTACATTTAATCATTATTATAATCTTTACATTAATATTTATTTCTATGGATGTGTTTGTAGACTCGTGGCATTTTGAATAAACATTAAAAAATACAATAATCTAAATGCATAGGCGCTATTCATTACAATTATTTAATTCATTCATAATTGTAATAATGAATAATAAAATATACTATCACATGACACATTTTCACAAATATATGAAAAAGAACGATATTGAAAATGCATAGAAAAAAGTAATTCCTCACCCAAATATTTTTCTATATACAAATTCCACCATAAAAATTATTCAAAATCATCACGTTTCATTGATAATCAAATGATAAATTTCTAATATTTAATTATTAATTTCATTTCTAATCAAATCATCATTCTTGATAAATCAAGAATTCAAATTGCCAACTCTTGAAAACTTGTTTCTGCGTCCATTTTTGGGAGATTCTGCAATATTTTCTAATATATTCTTATCTTGAAAATAAATGGAGAAAAATATGCAAAATCATAAGAAATCCGGTCCCTAGTCATTATTCTTGTTCTTGTAGTGAATTTTATGCCTGGAAGCTGTGTTTCCGTACCCCTGGAACGTGGAAACGGGCACCGACCAACACGTAGGCTTGCCTCAACCACGTATCTTCCCCCAAGTGCGGCACCACTCCAACCAGAGAAGCTCTAAACTCTCGACTGGCCTTCCGGCATGTGTGGTAATGCAGTGCACGTAAGTGTGTGTTTTAACCCGGGAGTTCTCGAAATAGATTTGTTTGATCCAAGCCAGGGCAATTTTGTGATCCTGTATTATTGCGATGCATTAGTCGTCTGGTATTTGATGTATTCCTTCATTGCACTTTTCTAAGAACGTCTGGCCTTCTATTTTTATTTTTTCGGCTGGTCACTGCCCGTAAGCCTGCTGAAACCTGATCGCTGCACTGCTCGATATCTGTCAGATACGTTGCGTACACTGGCGGCAGTGTATTGTGAGCTCCTGGCGTAAGCGGTACGAATCATATTATTTTCAGGCGTGTCTATGACAAGTGTACCATTTATTAACAATTTCATTAAGAGGCATGTACAAACCAAATAAAATACGTACTTCAGTTAATGGAGCTTCAGATCATTCGCATTTACAAAAAGTTTCAGCTATATCTGAGAGATACATTGCGGACGCTGGCGTGAGTCTACCTATTGCGGGCACTCCCGGGTTAAGAAGGGAAGGGGATTAGGCCATGGCTTGTTTGTTGGGGTAATTCTTCAGCATTTGCCTGGTATTCATCGAAGAAACTACTGAAAAGTACCCATTAGAGCAGCCGACTGCGAGAATTCTCCTCCAGCAGCAGCTGAATTCAATCTGAGTAACGAGTTAATATAAAAAATCTGCCACCGCCGGGTCTCGAAACCTAGAACCTCAGGATCAGAGCCACTGCTGAGATGTCGGCAATGCTGCTCCTCAGCTGTTTTATTAGGTATTTTTACGGCCTTCGTTTCCTCAGCTTCTTTTAACTACATTTTATCTAACGTTTATTATGGAAATCATGACATGGTTCCTTGAAGTCCATTAAAACACAGACTGATCAGTTTTTTTATATTTTCCATCTTTCGTTTCCATTGGACCATGGATCGCAGTCATAGATGAGTACGCATGGAGTTTTTCCTAACCACATATTTGTTTGAGATGATCACTGCGACGACCTGTAGATATTGGCCGTGCCTCATTACACCATTAACTGATGTATACGTACATTTCCAGTACACTGTACACCACGAACAGGCGTTACCCTTCAAACCATTAACTTTATCAGGTGCTTCCCAAGATACATTATAATCCGGTAAGTCAAGAAAAAATATTTACTGTACTAATATTGATATCTCTATACTATGTAACTACCGAACCGCAGAATTTATCACAGTGTAGACGAAAATTTGGCTCATTTGAAAAATACGAGGATATTTAGACTTGATGTTCAAACCTTCCGACTTTGATTACATTTGTAATTAGTATTTTTAGGACACAGAATTATTAATTCTGTGTATATGTAAATGTGTGTGGATGATTCTTCTTTTCCTTTAGCGCTGGCCATTGGAAGAGTGCACACCATTTCGTCCGATGGCCGGGGCCCAACTCTGAGTTGGCACCACAGGCAGCAGCATTTCGGCTGTGGCCTATACCCGTTCACTTGTATCATGTGGAGAGCGGCGTACGCAGTTGAACGTAAGCAAAAACAAATTTCGAGTCGAATGAACAGCGCTGGAACTAGGGCAAATCTCCTGGAAGCGAAGGCAATCGGGGGCCTCTGGTATCGACAGAAAGCGGATTTGGCTGAGCGCAGTGGCGTTGATGAATGGGCGTGACAGCAGCGCGAGTCAACAAGCTGCCCCGGGACGGCGGACCTGCGCCGAGGAGCGCGCTCGTCCACTGTAGGCGCTGGCGGGGCGGGTTCGCTATCCCCACACGGTCGCGAAACAAGTAAAGTTAGTGAAGTTATAAAACATTTTAAGGCCGATATACACGATATAGTTTTCGTGTAGATTCTTTATGTAGTCCAGACTTTACGCTTTCTACATGAGAAAATAATGAACATGTTCGTAATTTTTCGTGTAGAAACAGTGCCCTCTGGAATACAAAGCCTGGCGACGGGCAGCCATCTTGCCAATGACATCACGATGAGTAGGCCCACCAGCCCCGCCGCGGGCCTACGATCTATGCTGAAGTTAATAGCAAGAGCATTTCACAATATATTTCTCCCTGGCACTTCATTTTACACCAACAGATTTTGGTAACGAAAATCGAAGGATTTATTTTTTAGAAATACGTTGCTTTTATTTCATGAAGATGTTTCTTTGAAAGAAAAAAATAAAACTTTTCCTACAACTATCAACAAAATTAGAATCAGAAGATAAAAATACACTTTGATTAATTTTAGAAATAGTAATTTATTTTGAAGAAAATCATATCACTATTTACATATATTACTCAATACATATTTTGTGTAACACAAAAAAATATTTAAGTAGTTTCTCAATACCTATGCATACATATTCCTACATTAATACACAAAAAAAATATTTTTACAGAATAGGCGATTTAAAATATTTTGGGAAAGAAAAGTACAGAAGCAAAATCATGCTGCATGCTAGATTTTGAGTTGACATATCACGTAACACTTATGTATATATTAAAACATATAAGACATCCCACATAACGTAACATTTGAAGCTCTGAACGAAAAACTTGATAAGGAAAATTCATTTAAAATACCGAATGAGGAGATCCTGAATTGAATAACAAATTCTTCATGTTCAATGATTCTTGTTACAAACAAAAATAGGGAACTCCAATAGGTGGACCCATGAGTTATCTCTTTTCTGAATCGGTTATGCAGCAGACACAGTAATCTTAAGTCAAAATGAAGTAATATTTTGTGCTAGATATGTGGATGATACATTATTTGTTGATGAGGCAAAGATTGAATCCATTTTTCAACATTTCAATAACTATCACCAAAACTATCACTATCATTATCACCGTTTGCAAGTTTAAAGTATTTTTTAAATACCTACCCTTGAGTTATTGTTGGGTATGAAAGTTTTCTCTATGCAAAAAGCTCTGATCCACGCACTCCTTGGCTCTTTCTCTTTGGGAAAGCCGAACACACTAACAGCAGGGCTGTTTCGGTAGTTCGGTAGCCTTTACAATTGGGCTCACAACACTTGAAAGGCATTATTGTGATAAGCTGTAAATGAAACAATGAGGGTTTGAATAGTTACGAATTTGTTAACATCTGTTAACTGTGTAATCACGTAAGTCCTTAACACTGTATGATCAATATGCACAATAACCTAGAAGCTTCTTAACACATTTTTACAAATTGAAGCACAAATATATCATTTGCTTATATTTGTCTTAATTTAAGATCTAAGACGTAAAGTAAACTTAATCAGAAACTACTTGTACTTACCAAGTTCAAATTTCCGTAATTAAAAATAATCAAATTGCTGACACACTAACACAACATAGCAACATAGCAACATAGCAACACGCATAACACACGGAGTATCCGGCCAGAGAGTCTCTTCGTGGGCCTACTCGTGCTTACGTCACAAAATCGTCGCCAGGCTTTGTATTCCAGAGGGCACTGGTAGAAAGCATACAGTACTGGTACATACTGGTAGAAAACACCAGCCCCCTAGCGGCAGAATCGTTCACTAACGGTAACCGGCCATGTCGATTTTGTGGTTAGGTGTGTCAAGGTGCGATTGTATGAAGTGATACATTGTGATAAACTACTTCTTTTCTTATCCCTGCCTTCCAATGTTTATTCTCTATGCCCCTCATGGTTAATTAATACTAAATCAAAATCACAGCCAGAACGCACGCACAGAAATACCATAACTGAAAGTACTCGGACGGCGCAATTCAGTTGTTTTCCGCTAGCCCCTCCCCCCCCTGGCGGCGGCTTGTGGCGATTCATGCAGAAAGTGTATAGACCGTGTATGCGCTACTTTTTGGCTTTTTTTCGTTCAGTTTTAGATCTTGATGTTTCTATACAGAAACTGTATGAGAATCTACACGAAAACTGTACCGTGTATATCGGCCTTTAAATATATCTTTGTATGTAATGTTGTTTACTGCTCTGTGAAGGTTCATTCATTCGTTAATTAATTAATTATTCACAAACATAACATCTTAAGCATTTATAAGAACACTGTGCATTTTATACAACTTCTGGTATTCATTATCCGTTCTTCATCGTTTCCACAACTCTCTTGGTAACCTATTTTACCCGGCACCACGACAGGTATAAAGTAGAGATACTCCACGCAAGCACACTGTATAATTTATACAAACTTTTGTGTTCGTATATCCTTTCTTTATCATATTCACAACAACGTCCTTGGTAACCTATTTTATCTAAAACCATGACAACATGTACAAAATACTGATGCTCCAGGCACCAATAATCATCGTCATTTGAATAATTATTATCAATAATCCAGCTGGCACTAGCCATTAATTTCTTGTGTCCTCATTTGAGGAAGTATATTTTGATCAATTTAAATTAGTTTTTGTTGCACAAATTTATGAAATTTTATCTTCTCAATAGTCATCTGCATCTTAAATGCAGCATATAAGCAAGTTTTTTTAAGACTCTGAACGCTATATGTTAATGCAACTTTAAAAATGACCCGGAGTATGCATGCGCAACGTAAAAATGACGTGATAATTACAGAAAATAAATTTTTGACACTAAAGGATTTAATTTGATTTACAATTGGCTTGCACGTTTCAACGGTTTCAGCGAAGGGAAATGTTATTCATTTTGTGCAGAAGAATTTTTAATCCTAGGAGAGCAAGAAGGTTTTTGTCCTTTTACTCCTCTTTCAGGTGTATTTTGAAGGTAATCAAAGAGGTCGTTTGCCTTTGCTTTCTACTGTGAGAGGTAAAAGATGATGAGAATGGATGATTTTAGATGGGATGCTGTTCTAATGGGGTCCGTGATGGTATGAGAAGCCGAACATATCACATTCTTATTGTGAAAATACTTCAATTTTTGATTGCACGAACATATATACTGCTCCAAGGAATTAACAGGTGGCAGCAGACATCTCGTGGGAATTTTTTCGTGCGTTGATTATCTCTTGGTCTCATTGTATTAATGGTTTCAAAGATCTCTGTCAAGTAGATTAGCTTTCAAATTTTAGTAATTTCCAAATTTATCATCATTAAAAGGAGAAAATTATATTTCTTCTTAAAGTTAAAAGTTTTAGCATCTGCAACTAATACATTCGTTTTGATTGCTTATTTAGATGTGTCATACATTATTCTATCCACTCAAATTCAATAAAAAGCCTTATATAATTACTTTTAAATATTTGTCCATCCAATGTGAACACTTACCACTATGTAGATAAAAGCAATAAGAATTTAACAGGGTAGCAAATAGTTGTTCATTAGTCTTCAAACGGACTAAATCTGTCCTTTAAACGGGATTTCAAATAGACCTGCAGAATTTGACACATTGATGTATATTGTTTAAAAAACCATAGTAATGACTTAAACTTTAGTAATAATAAAAACCGTAGTAGTTCAGTAAATGTTTTTACAGATATATCGAAAGTTGTCGGTCAATGACTGCGAAAATAAACGATATACTTCATAGTGATAATGGGCAAAACTGTTAATATTCTTCGAAAGGTAGGGTTGGGGCTTCAGACATAAGACCCCAGTTCGCTGTCGCCTGCAGCAGACAGGTAGATGAGCTCCATATTTATGTTATTCTTTCATTTTCCGGACTGTGTTGCTACTTAACGCGAGTTGATCGCCTCTTTGAGAGCTGGCGGGCGCTGCTCAGCCGGGCGAGCGCGCGAGAAATCGAAGAAAAACCTTCTTCCCAACGCCTCGCCGAGCACAAACTCAGGGCCGAGTGGAACTCGCACTTAAAGTAGCACGCGGAGTTCTAAGTGCTCTCAAACAAAGGGTGCACCTGCATCATTACTTGAATTTTTGTCGAGCTGTAAAGTTAAAGGTTGAGTGTGGTCTGAACTGTGAGTCCCTAGCACCCACTGGTTTCCAGATTTGAATTAATTGATTGGTGCGATTTGGAGTTTTATGGTGCGATTAGTAATATAGACATTAATCTCGTACATGTAGTGCACGTTTCGTCGCGGAGAGTAGCGTTGATCTCCCCCTAAGACTGGTGAGATCCAGCGGTGACCTACACGTAGGCCTGGGAGTTTTCTTTCTGTTATATACGCATGGAAATGTTTTTATTGTGTTTGATAAAATCAAGTCATAAATATAAGACATAAATATGTCAGCAATGTAAATACAAAATATTGCTATTATTATTATTATTATTATTATTATTATTATTATTATTATTGCAGCTGCGAATTTTATTTCTGGAACTCATAAAAAGAATTACTACTTTATTACGTCTGATGGGCATTTAGCCTCATTTTCAAAAGTGGCCTGCCTTATGACACAGTGACATTTTTAAGTACATTATTTCTCTACAAATAAATTTCTAATGCAAGAATATTAGAAAGAAACGAAAGACCTCAAGAACTCATTTCTGAGAATTGTCTTGAGAAGAAGCGAAACGCTTCAAGATGCGCAGACGGTGTTTTGTGCATGACATTTTCCTCGAGAAACTTCAATAAGTAAAGCTCTTTTCTCCTGCCTCCATTGTTTGTTTAAGCAAAGCTTCCGTCGCCTTCATTACATAAATAACTCACCTCCATGTCCTTTGCAAAATAGTCTAATGCCGCTGACTGTTTTCGAGACTAAATTATAGAAAACTAAGCAGGTGTCAACGTCAGAAGGTAGAATATTTCTTTAACTTCTGTTGTTTTCACTTACTGTTTCTATTTGCAACTTTTAGCAGAGATACTGCTGTTAGTAAGCACTTCTTTTACTTACTCTCATTTGAAAATGCGCTCTCTACAACAAATGTTGAAGCCGTTCAGCAACAATTTTTTTAACAAATTTAAAAAGATTCTTGTTGCAACATTATAATACTTTCTCTATATCACGTATGTAGTGTGCAAGAAATTAGAAAGCCATAGACATAAAAGACGCGGAAACCCAGGAGATCTGTGCGTACCCCAAGCGTATGATTTTTACTTTGGATCAACTGCATTAGGCTAAACATATGAAGAAATGGAGGTAATGGAAGAGAAATTAAGGAAGAGCAAAACATGTTTGCTATATATGCTGCTAATGAAGCTGTTTATATTTTATTTTGCATTTACCTTAGATTGCCTCGAACTTCAAAACAAAAGAGTTTGAAAAGGGGATACCAGAAGCTCCCCGTGCCATTTGAGTGGGCTCCTCATTTCGCCGCTCGTCCTTCTCCCCTACACCCCCCCACCCCCACCTCCCACCCCGTGGCGTCGCCCCTCAACCGAGTTAATTAAAAACCGGTCTCGAATAATCCATACCGCGGGGTCACCGTCCGTGTCGGACAGCTTTGAGCGGTGGTGCAGAACCGTGTCCCGCTCTTTCCAGCCTCTCCCTTCCCCACTCCCCCCTCCCCTTCCTCTCATCCCTTCCTTTTTCTCTCCCCCATTTCCCTCTCTTTGCCCCTAGCTTTTGCTCTCCCAAGGTCTTCGAAATTCCTCGCCTTCTGAAACAACTCATTCTGAAACTTTTTCAACCATTCCAATTTCTCATTTGCTCACTTGTGGTCTACGTGGCTGTTCTCAACCCTCTCTGTCACTTTGCGTCTCTCGCAGTACTTTCTCATGGCATGCTGCTCACCCACTTCCTTCCCGTGCTCCTTCGCCATACTAGATCCTTTACCAGACCGTTTTCCCTGCCATATCTGACTTTTCTGACACTTCAATTTTCTAGGTCATCCTGTACTCGTTCCGACAGTATACGAATTTCTGGATCTCTCGTGCATTGCAGAGCTTGTAAATTTCTCCCATTTCTTTATGCCCTCGCGCGTCTCTTGAAAGATGTACTTGCTATCCCATCGAAATATATGCTTCAGAGCATCATCTGATGTCATTGCAGTTCCTGTGACCGGGAGGTCCTAGGGTTCCACTCGTTCCACTCCCAAAAGTTGCAGGATTTCCGACACTAGCTAGATAGGTCTAAATAGGTCGAATTTAGACGCTGTCTGGAGGAGAGTTCTAGCGGACAGCTGCTCTGATCGGAAGTTTTTCGTGGTTTCTCCGATCAACACCAAGCAGATGCTGGAGCAGTATCCTAAAAAACAGGCCTCAGACCGCGCACTATCTTTTCTTCCTATTCCTTGTTCTATCCTCACCCCTTACTTATACACACACACACACACACACACACACACACACCTATATGCACTACACTACCTCTCATGCCAAGAGACCAGTCGGGAGCTTAGAGCTTGCCCCGGCTGTGGCGGTGCCCCGCTGGAGAGGTACCTAGTTGGGAAAAACTCCATTCATGAACATTGGCTTTTGCCTTCTAATTAATAAACATATAATTCAATATTCAAATAAATCTCAGGAGACAGTAGTATCGTCACATCTCTTAAAAAAGTTCGTAGGAGGCACTTTTAATCAATTTCATCAAGATTTTTCTATGAAAGCGTGTTCCTGTCAGTAGGAAATTAGTTCTCTGAGCAGTTTACGGGCTACGGGCAGTCTACGGGAAGTCAAAAATTTAACATTTATTTTTATTTTTACCTTAATAAGTTTATACATTTTTCAGTGTTTGAAAAGTTTTTAAAATACTCATTTTTTATAAATTAAAAAAGTAAGAAAATAGAAAAAAATCGAAAAGTCAAAATTACTTAACTATGATGTCCTGCTCAGAAAATATTGTTCACCCTAAGTGTCAAGGTAATAACTATTAGACTATAAAGATAAAAACTAACTAAACGAGACCATCAGCCCCATGAAGACCAATGTCTCAAATGTGAAGGTCTTTGCCCTGTAATCTAAGAGAACGCCTCCTTTGTCGTACACCGTTGCCTTAGCCCTCCCCGCACCCCTTTCAAGCAACAGGCGGAACAAGAGCCTTCCTGTCAACTGAGGGAGAACGCGAGATAAGGTTGCCTTAGCTCCGTGAACTGCCCGCTCCACCGTTCCCCTACTGCCCGTCGTCCCGCTGTCTGCCCTACACCCAAACTCCCTGCTCTACCCGCCCAACCCCGATCCTCGCCCGCCCTCGCTCCCGCCCTCTCGCCCGCCCTCTCGCCCACCCTCTCGCCCACCCTCTCGCCCGCCCTCTCGCCCGCCCTCTCGCCCGCCCTCTCGCCCGCCCTCTCGCCCGCCCTCTCGCCCGCCCTCTCGCCCGCCCTCTCGCCCGCCCTCTCGCCCGCCCTCTCGCCCGCCCTCTCGCCCGCCCTCTCGCCCGCCCTCTCGCCCGCCCCCTCGACCGCCCCCTCGCCCGCCCTCTCGCCCGCCCTCTCGCCCGCCCTCTCGCCCGCCCTCTCGCCCGCCCTCTCGCCCGCCCTCTCGCCCGCCCTCTCGCCCGCCCTCTCGCCCGCCCTCTCGCCCGCCCTCTCGCCCGCCCTCTCGCCCGCCCTCTCGCCCGCCCTCTCGCCCGCCCTCTCGCCCGCCCTCTCGCCCGCCCTCTCGCCCGCCCTCTCGCCCGCCCTCTCGCCCGCCCTCTCGCCCGCCCTCTCGCCCGCCCTCTCGCCCGCCCTGTCGCTTGCTCTTTCGCCCGCCCTCTCGCCCGCCCCCTCGCCCGCTCTCTCGCCCGCCCTCTCGCCCACCCTCTTGGCCGCCCCCTCGCCCGACTACTCGCCCGCCCTCACACGCGCCTTCAACCCCACCCTCTCACACACCCTAACGTCCTCGGTGCGTCTATTTACGCTCTTTTCTTTACCACCCTTTCATCCACGACTGTCCTTTCATCTGTTCTCATCGCACCGTTCACCCGCGCTTCTCGCTCGCCTAGCCGACAATCCACCCACCCACTCACCCTTTCCACCGCTAGCCCGGCCACTCCCGTAGGCCACACGTGCAGTCCATGGCCCTTTTTCCAATCTTGCTTCGTGTACCGCCATCACCACCCAAATCCACATATCGGTTTCTTCCGATTCTTTGCTCCCGTCGTCCCTTCCTCTGCCCCCTTCTCTTCACCTTCCATGCTGGCCCATCTCCGCCCCTGCGACCCGGACGATTTCCGTTACCGCGCGCTGAACGCGCATTTCGGCTTCCCCTTCCCCTTTTCGGGAAAGAGTGCGTTTTCCGGTCCGTCGCACCGTTTCAGAAAGGGGAACGATGTACAAAATTTATGGATTTGTGAGATTTGATCATGGAAAGCTCGAATCTGCGCTCTTTACACACGTTTGTAAATAATGAAGCAGGAAAAGTTAAAACCACGTTTTGTGAAACATGCGTACATATACACTTTTGTTGTTTAAATTTGTTAATTAACTTACCTTATATTTACGGTACAAAAATATATTCAAGGAATCGTAAGTACCATTTCCAAATGCCATGCATTACTCTTGCCTCCTAATTAAATGTGAATGAAGGGTTTCTCGTAACTTTTCTAACATATTTCATGTACGAAATACATTTTTGACCAGTATCTAAGGCAATTGTCTTATATACTTGCCAAAAAATATTTTTCAAAGAGAAATACAAGACAAATACGATTGACATTTCATGTATCCTTGCATCGTAATCGAGTAATATCCGTCCGTCACACGGTTAAACTGCTTGCGGTCCACCAATCGAGATGAATATGGTCTCATTCGCTTTGGTTTCCTGATGGGTAAATGCCCTTTGTTTTGCTTATCTACCATGAAAATTTTAAGAAATTACTCCTAATTTGTTTTGTTTTTAAACTTTTTCTTTAATATATTAAACCGCGTTTTGGATGACTAACATAACCTACAGCGAAAATAAATAGCCTGATTTCCGACGAAAGACATCTTTTACCATTAACCCGTTGTAGGAAAAACAGTGTTTTTGATGCTTTTAATGCACTTACGGGTATATTGCCGAAATCCTGTCAATTAATCCACATTCTTTCAGACATACATGAATCGAATGTCTTGATTAATCAAATTGACAGTTAAACCTAATTTTGTAATGAAGAAAATAAAATGTTTGATCTACACTTTTTTATGTAACTTTTATTTCACAAGAATGGACGAGCCAGGCAACAGTAATATGTCTAATATTAATTTTTTATAAGAGCTTGCAAAGTAAAAATGAAAGATTTTGAGTTGAAAATTCGAAGACATTTCTCTAAAACACGTATTTCTTGGTGTCTCTAAGACATTAAATTGCGTTTTGGGTGACCTATACCGCGTGCAGAGTTCACCAATATTGTTTGATTCTGCCTGGTACGAAATATCTGTTCTTACAAAATTTTATCATTTTCCTCCAAGATATTTTCGAAGAATTCATGAACAACACAAATTTGTACATGTTTCATTGTACCCAGGAGTAGACTGGTGAAACGTTACAAATTACTAGCCTCTTTTTCTCACATTTAGACGAATAGTTTCGACCTGATTCATCAGATCGATGATAATTAAATTTAAGTTTTATTGAAACAAAAATTTAAACAAGTTTTTTACTCGATTCTCTTCACATAAATTTATTTGACAGACTTGTACAAGAGTGACAACTGTAAAATGAATAAAATGTATTTTTATTATGAAGTTGCAAAGCACAAAATAAAACTTAACATGAAAATACTCACGTGAGGCACCATGTTAAGCTCATGAAAAGGTAATTGGAATTATTCATTATTGATGAGGTCTTTTAGATTCTCTGTCTGTAGTTCATCACAAAATGAATAGTTTTGAACAAATAATCAAGCATGAATTTAAAAGTCCGTGCAAAAATGCATTAATGAAACTTATTATTTCATTTCGTTGAGTCAGGTTGTAATTTAATATTTAATAAAAGAATTTCTCATTAATATTACAAACCCTGCTGTTGCATTAAACATTCATTGCACATTAAAGTGAACTTTAAGAATTTATTATCAGAAGAGTAAGTCATATACAATAGGTATATTTAAATTTCATTCTAAATGTAGTTATTTTCTGAGTAAAACATCGTACTTGGATATAAGTTCTTCTGATAAAAAGGTCATGAAATAGCACCAAACAATACAAGTAATTTTTAACGTATTAGACTATATAAAAAATATAAAAATTATAAAAAAATACTGAAAACGTAAATTGGGAAAACTGAACATTTTAATTTCCTTACATTAAAAAGAATTAAAAGTCATAAATATCTAGTTGGGCTGAATCTATATTGCAAAAATCAATAATAGATGTTAAGGAATTACTTGAAACATTGTGTAAATACGGCCATTTGCGTATTTGTTTGAGTTCGTGTAAACACAATTTGTATGATAAATTATAGACCTTCAAGATTTGTTTGTTATTTTCTGATTACAATGTCAATCTATTCAATGAAATACTTTTAACTTGTATATAAGATAATTATTAAATACATTTTTTCTGCAACTAAATGCTCAATAAGTAGAGAGTATTTTCTTTTGAATTAAAATATCAAATGTAACCATTTTCTATTTTTATTCCTAATTACTATCAATACTATTAAATAAAAATTGTAGTTCTACAACATCACATACTTTTTCACATTATTTCTAACTTCAAAATAATAATAATAATAATAGTGACTTTATTTATGTGGCGAGACTCGGGCCATCAGGCCCGCTCTTCCGCCTAACCACGTAATAATACATATATAGATAAAAATTGAAACAGTACATTTAGTAAATTAAATAAAATACAACTTAGATATGTCTTGCCCCTGGGCTCACAAAATGAAAGTAAAAAACACAACGTCCCAGCATTTACCTTAAACGGCCGGGGAAAACCAGGGAAAACAAAGGAAGTGTGCATGCTCTTCAACGTTGAGCATGTTGAGCTTGTTGAGCAACGTTGAGCAACGTTGAGCACTTCAATTTTGAAAGTTCAGAGTTCAACGAAAATCAGATCTTCATAATATTTTAAGGGTCGGTTTCTCAATCCGTGAAATGGATGTAAAAAAATGGAAACTTTTTTGACATTTTAAAAACAAGTTGTCTAAACGTCAAATAGAAACAAGCAAAAATTATGCTAAAACTTTTAATTTTTTTTAAAAAAATGTACAGTATCGTCGTGCTCGTTATTTAAAATAAATGTTTCGTACCTTGTATTCTGGCTTCAATCTAATTTTGTTTAGAACTGATCGTATTTAAGAATAAATCTCAATCATCAATATTGTAATAACGGAATGTTAATCTTTTGCAATTTTCGAAAATAAAGAGTTCGCCGAAATTGGAACTCTTATTAACTTTAAATTGACCGTACCCTGCAGGATGCACTTCAGTTCTTTAATATATCCTATCGTTCGGCGCGATTGTCACTCCGTAAATAGAGACGAAAAATAAAACAAAAAATTGTGTCAAAAACAAGACATTGCCATGTTTCTCTCTATAGCAATAGAAATTCAATATCTTTTTTGCGACCGAAACATCACCCCAGACCTCAATATAAATCGTAAGTGTGCAAATATTTTTGAGTGCACATTCGACTTTACATATTTTTGTAGCAATGCGACATTGATGCACTGCTTCAGTAGAGACCTAAATGGCGAGCAGTCAAGCATCGTCACCATTTTTGAACTCCTAAAGAACGTTCATGCTCATAATCATTATTTTATTTTTCATAAGTCACCATTACAGTTATCAAGAGCAGTACCAATAGAAAACTTATACAAAAGCGCTATCTTCTAACTTGATCCTTTTCGAGTTCAAACCAAGTAAAACTGAGAAAAATGTATTTCAACGCCAGTATTATCAAATTTGTTATGTTTCGTAATTTGTCTACTTTGAAAGTAACAATAAAAAAATTGAAATCAGTTAATAGACTTACATCGTAAATATTTTTTGTTAATTTTATGTTTCAAATGCTCTATTAAATTTTAAGTTTTTCCCTTATGATATTTTGGATGTAATTTCTGTGTTAAGAATCTTTATTTTGCTCTTCCACACCCACAGTATCTTGAATTCTCGCTTCCTTCAAAGCAAAAGTTGTTGTGGTGTGCCAATTTGTAAAATCTCAGAAGAAAGCAATGGCTATTACGGAAAATACTCAGAAGTATTAACGCTCTTGCAAATAATTGTTACGAAGTTTAATATATTTGTAATTTCATATAACAATTCCAATTTTTCTTCATCCTCCATGTGTTGTTCAGTTTCTTCAAGAATAGAATTGGAAGGGCACAATAGAAATTTTTTAAGATACTAGAGCTCGATGACTCCTCTTTTCTGCTGAGTCCGCAATTCTTCGTCGATCCTTCAGAGTTCGTTGTTTGTACGTAGCAAAGTTGTTCAACACACGTTTGGTTACTTATCTGTTAAAATACTTTTTTAAGAAATGACAAAAACTAATTAATACGGTTAAACACGTGAAATCTCAACAAACGATATCGTAAAACTTCACCCAGTGATTAAATCTCAAATTTATATTTTATCGAATTTCTATTTTTGCTATACGTTATCTTATTATCAGAGCCGCAGGAATTATCAGGCACAGAGTTGATTGAAATCAAAATAATTCTTAGAGGGAGAAATAATAACCGTTTTGTAGTAATTGAGTATCATTCGCGCTTCCGAGAAGAGGCGAGGCAGGTTTTTCCATCCTTTTCTTAGCAGAAAACTACACAAATGTTTTGAATGGGGCTCCCACTGAATGGAAGTTAAGTAATCTTAATGAGTGAATAAGAATATCAATAAATTGTTCTTGTTGGGCAATGTTCGGATGGAATACGTTGTGGCATGAAAAGGCCAACCAAGCCACAACCAATTGAGTGAAATACCCATAGCCTGTAAGGGGAAAAAATGGGGAAAAAAATATTCACCATTCGAGTTAATTAATAGATGCACAACCCAAAGCAAGTTAATTGAAACCAAACAACCATGAAACCCATTGCAAACATTAATTTTTAAATTCGAAGCACTTTTCTCTTCTCTCATTTCACCTTTAATTTCAGTTTGCAAGGCAGCCTCTGCTATTCTTGGCAACGTCCTCCCCTCTCTCGCCCTCTCAAGACGGCGCCTTCACTTCGCGTTGGGAGCGAACTTCCCCGCGCAGCAGGAAGGAGGGGGGGAGGGGGCGGCGGTGGCGATTCGCAGCACCCCCAGAGAAAACGCGGGTCGGTGAGCGGCAAAGTGCTCGACGCGACGCGGCGCGGCGCTGCGCTGCGCTGCGGCGAACGCACTTTGCTTTGATGGGAAGTCGCTAATGGCTGCCGATGAATAATAGACGTGCCGCCATGACACCTCGACGCCCCGCGTGCAAATTTGCGCTCGCGCGGAAAAACATTTGCCAAACGCCCACGCCCGCCGCTCGCTTCCGCCGCCGCCGCCGCCGCTGACGCCGTCGCGTCGCGTTGGGACTCTGCAGGGCGCGGAGCGGCCGTCGATTGGCACCTGGTGAGCAGAGCGCTCTGGCGGACGATTGTGGCTCTGCCGGGAGGCGGCTCGCGAGATCCTGTGGGAGTGAGAGACGGCAAAAGTAATTGTTTTCGTTTACGGGCAGCGACATGATTGATCGTTTCGTGTCTCCGGGTGCGTCAGCTGCTACGGTCATTAATTCCGTATGTATGCATGTGAGTGTTATATCACGGGAATTAGAGGTGTTTTCCCACCACTTGATGGTAAGATCCGGCGCCGACCTGCGTGTCTGCTTGCGTGGTTTTCCCATCCAGGTGTCTCCCACCAGAAGGACTCCCTGGTCTTCCGGAACATGCTCTAAGCTCTTGAGCGATCTTCCGATTTGTGTGGTAGTGTAGTGGTAATTCAAGCGTAAGTAAGGGTACAAAATGCTACAGATATGTGAACACCCTTTTTGCCTTTATAAATGATAACAATATGATGCTATCATGTATAGATACTTAATAATCTGCCTGATATGACAGAAAGAAAGAAACTTGCTATAAACATCCTATTCTTAGGTTATTTGATAGGTATTTTAAGCTTATTTACATTTCGTTATTCTTACCTCATTTTCTGTTTGTTTAGGCTATATGCAATTGCAAATTTAATGATGAGTATCATAATTAGTTTTAGTTGACTGGAAAACTGATATTGAGTATCTAAGTCAACGCAACAAATCCATTGTTATTTATAACTTGAAATATACATCACAGTAAATAACCATAATGTATTTTGACTAATGTAATAACTTCATTCTCTTCTTACTTGAGTTAATAAACATAACTTAAAATTGTAGGTGTTGATGGTACGAATAAATATATGTATTTGACCATATAGGATCAATCAAAATTGATTACAGGAATTAAACTTCTTTTAAAAAACATTTATTATTGGCTCAACGTTTCGCATGCTTTGTACATGCCTTGTCAAGAGCAATTATGGCAACGGTTAACAATGTTAAATAAATTAATATAAAACAATAGAATTTACAATTTTTAAGTTATTATCTTCTTTTTTAATGTTCAATAATTTGGCAATGCAACCATAAACCGCTGATCCATACCTTGTTTTAATTAGTTTGAAAAATCCCATCTTGCAGGTTCTTCAAAGTTTAAGGTCAGTGATGATATTGAAATTGATGTAAATTCTCCTGTTGATCCTGATATAATTGTAGGTGTTGATGGTACGAATAAATATATGTATTTGACCATATAGGATCAATCAAAATTGATTACAGGAATTAAACTTCTTTTAAAAAACATTTATTATTGGCTCAACGTTTCGCATGCTTTGTACATGCCTTGTCAAGAGCAATTATGGCAACGGTTAACAATGTTAAATAAATTAATATAAAACAATAGAATTTACAATTTTTAAGTTATTATCTTCTTTTTAATGTTCAATAATTTGGCAATGCAACCATAAACCGCTGATCCATACCTTGTTTTATGTTAATTTAATTAACATTAATTTAATGTTAATTTATTTAACATTGTTAACCGTTGCCATAATTGCTCTTGACAAGGCATGTACAAAGCATGCGAAACGTTGAGCCAATAATAAATGTTTTTTAAAAGAAGTTTAATTCCTGTAATCAATTTTGATTGATCCTATATGGTCAAATACATATATTTATTCGTACCATCAACACCTACAATTATATCAGGATCAACAGGAGAATTTACATCAATTTCAATATAACTTAAAATTAATAGTTACTATCGTTTATTGTTCTTTGCAATACAAAGAAATTGTAAAATAAATTGTACATTTCATATTACAAAGACTATTTCACTCATGTCTGTCCGCGTCGTAAGTATCCAATGGCAAGCAAGGATATATTCTAATTAAACCAATCCCAGATGTTTATCGCCATCAGTTTGTTTACCATTTTTTTATCGCTGTAAAACCTTTGTTTACCTTTTTAAGGTAACGATAGCAATTGTTTCACCTCCAAAATAGCTTGTGTGCATCAGTATAATTTTAAAATGGGTCGTTTTGGTTATGTTTAAAACGCTGAAATATAATATATTATTAAAAATTCAGTGCCGAAAAACAGCAAAAGGAACAAAGAAAGCGTGTGGAAGCAATTTCAAGAATTTTGTGAGGAAACAAAATACAAATTGACAGCACAAATTACAAATGAGGAATTTACACATATTTTTGGTAATTAATATACGAAGATTAGATGGTGAAGAGTACAAAGAATATGCTATCAAAACAATGTGGAACGTTACATCAAAAATTATTCAGGAAAATACTTTAATGAGTACATACGTATGTTCAATCCATTCGAAATCGACGAATTCCGCTGCTAATTCATCTTGTACATCTTCCATTTCAAATACTTCCACGGAAGGGCAAGACTTGGAAAACAACTTCCTACAACTTTAATGCTTGTGCTTTTAATAAATGTTATTTTAAGAAGCCTTTTTATAATTGTTTTTTGAAGGTTTTATTACCCTAAAATTGAAACATATTTGAAATCATTTTCTGCATTAAACTGTTATTCAAATGTTACTTGATTATAAGTTATTCCAGGAGGCAGTGATAAGTCGGGGCTGAATGAAAGGTTTTCATTTTTCGGTTGTAATTTTGAGTAATATTTCCCTTTTTCGTAATTCCTGTGATTTAAATCATCCTTTCAAATCATGTAATGTGTTTATTCGTGAAATAGTCACACTAAATATCACTCGAAGTGCTGCTCTAGCCGGTAAATTCACTCCTCGCTACGCGAGTCGTGAATTTATCGGCTAGAACAGCACTTCTCGTGATATTACTTATGATAATTTTTCATGCAATGTCACGTATATTCATCAATGGTTGCCTTGGCAACATTTTGGTTACTCTTATGACAGTTTATTTTGTTACTCTTATGGCAGAAAATCACGAGAATTTGTCAAAAGCATGTCTACTTCCATTATTGTAAAAACGTATATTTACACCACACCAAGGGAAATATGCCGTTCTGTCTGCAATCTCTTGTGTCAAATGTTGAGATATTATTTTTTAATTTTGCACATGAAGAAATGGATATTTTGTATATCATT
The DNA here is from genome assembly GCA_031308135.1 of Acheta domesticus. Lineage (NCBI taxonomy): Eukaryota > Metazoa > Arthropoda > Insecta > Orthoptera > Gryllidae > Acheta > Acheta domesticus. The sequence continues at coordinate 217,287,910 of JAHLJT010004567.1, forward strand.
ATCCATTTTTAGTTCAGTTAAGATGTCAAGGACTTTATAGGTCATTTAGTAACTCTTGTATGCTATTAAATAGTTCAAATTTCGTTCTTGGGTTATTTATGTCAGGGTGTTGTATCAGCAGACGAACTAATTTGTAGGCGTCGTGTATTCCATTGCATGGGTCAGCCAACCAATGCTTAGTTTAATTAATTCAGCTAGTCTTCACTGACTTCACATGAATTTCCTGTTTTTCCATATCTGCTTTGAGTGCTTTTAACTTCTTTTTTGATTAGTGAATCTTCTATTCATATTTTTATCTGACAGCTTGTGGTAGGTTTCTTCTAACATATAAGTAAGGGAATCAAAATCAAACGTAAAACCAGAAACAGTTTGCAAAAAAAGTGATTTAGATTTTAATTTTTCAAATATACATTTTAGGTGAAGTAAGTTAAGGGCTACTTACTTTTTGGTTCTGAAAATATTTTATTAAAAAACTTAAATTTTTTGCGAAATCTTCTAATTCATCAAAATCTTTTTTTTCTACTCTGAACCTTTTTCTACTAATATCTTTTACTTTGGCAATCTCTAAGTGCTAGTTTTCCATTTCATTGGTTTTAATTATTTCTAGTTCATTAGATGTTTCAGATCTTGATCTTGGCAGTGTAGAAAGAGGGCGTTTAGTGTTATTAATTGTCTCTGTGCTAAAGCCAATATTTTCCTTTTGTTTAGCATTCAGTGCTGAGAAATTGTTTACTAACAGCAATAAATTTTCATCAGGGCCTTCAGCTGAATCTTTTTTCGGGGCAGTATTTTGCTACATGACCATGTTCTTTGCATAAGAAACAAGTAATAGTTTAGTTCACGGGTGTACCCTATAAACCGAATTTTCGTATTCGATTTTCAGTATTTCTGGTGTCAGATTGGCATCATCAGGATGCGCATAAACTTGTCTCCTGAAACTGAGCATGTCTGTGAGCCTAGGTTCAGCCACACGACGCTCGCCCAGCATCCTGTGTATCCCAAGATTACATGTCTACGTGTGAACTGTCCGGACACTTTCTGGACACTTCTTCTAGACATTTGTGGCCCACAAGGTGTCTTTAATTTATTTCATTCCAATTTTTGTGAACATAAGTGACATTTGTGTCTGACACTCCAGTGTCAAACGTCGGCAATAGAGTGTCCCGTATAAACGCATCTTTAGGTAGATCACGGTAGATCCTATTCGAACATTTAGTTTCTTGAGCTCGTTTACAATAACGATGTATGGAATAATAGGACATACATTCGATTATTATTAGTCTCTTAAATTGAGATAGTAAGGGATGAATAGTTAGTGATGTATTATAAATTTTATAGAAAATTTGTTGTTTGTAAGTTGTTTATTTCCTCAGTTGCCGGAGAAAAGAAAATACTGTTTATAGATGTTCTTAAAGCAAATCGAATGTTCCTAGGTTCAGTAATTTTTGTAATTTCTCGGGTACAATATTTAATAGTGACGCCGTCAATTGAATCAATTACTATATCTTGTTGTTTGGATGGAAACATACCTTTTTGAGAAATGATACTTTAGTTACTGGCAGAAATTTCATTTTGTTCATTGATCATAGCTTGGTTTTGTTGGTTTTCTATTACATTCAGTAGTGGGATGGTTTCTTGATCAGAATACGTTTTGAATAGAGATTTTTCCGTACGGTTGACCTTAAATTTTAACACAAGAAATCAGAAAATAGTTTTTCCTAACAATGAAACTAGTGAAGTTGGCCTCCTAGAGCAAATTTATTTGAGGTTGTTGTACAAGCATGGCGGTTTTGGAAATGCAGATAAGGTTAGAATATGTTTCATTTGCACTCGCTCTACGAGCACTACAACAACTAATCTGCACTGCACCGTTTGAGACAGACTGTTTATGATATTACTAAGCAGAAATATCAGTAATGCTTTATGAAAATTTAATGTTTTATATTAATGAATACATGTTCTGTACCACTACATTAAATAAATATCAAACTCTTTTTATTCTTTATAAAGGGAAGAAATTGACATTAATGCGTAATAGTCGCTCTCGAACCTTTTCTTCGACCAAACGTTCTCAGAGCAACACAGAAACACTCACTTTCAAAGAACCGTACGTCTTGTTGGTAACTATAAAGCATCAAAATTCTTATTCTTCTTTCCGACTAATTTATTTATTCTATTCGTTTTCGAAAGCGCATTTTCGTCAACAGCAGCAATACATTATTGAACACGTCGCGACGCAGCGGCCGCGACCAGACGAGACGACGCAGCACTGCCGGGTACTTACAGCGGCGTAAAAGGCTCTGTGAATGAATGATGAGGCCGCCAGAGGCGCGTCGGGCGCCCCAGTAGTGCGCCGCCTCCGGCGCAAGGGGCGCCACCGTCGGGCCGCCATTCGGAGCACGTCCCGGCGCGCGGGGGCCGTTTCCTGAAGAGATCGCCTCCGTGGGCCCTGCCTCCCCCGCTGTCGACGTCCCTGCGTCTAGGAAGGTGGTAGAGAATGGGAATCGAATAGTCTAGCAAAGGGAGTTCTCTATTAGATGGATGTAGGTTCAGAGGTCGGAGTTTGCCAGAGATTTATTGTTAACATTGTTATCTTTTTATTATTATTATTATTGTCTTGAAATAATTTTTAAGATACATTGTATTTAATTCATAATTATAATATGTAAATTTTAATGTTCCGCCACCAGGTTGCATAAACCTACTTGCGGAAATAATAAATATCTATCTATAATTTCTGGTAGACTTTTAGAAAGCGTTGCTGTTGTTTGAGTTATTAAAAGCTAATGCAAGAACCGGCCTCGAGTTTACGCTCGTCGATTGATTGATTAGTGAGTCTGGACGCGTCAACTAGGGTCATTATTTCCGTAAGTGTAGTTCATGCTTTAACTCGAGAGATGGCGTTGGTCTTACCCAGCTGATTGGCGAGATCCGGCGCCGACCTACCGTTGGCTATCCCAATGTTCGTTTCCCCAACCGGTATCTCCTACCAACGAGGCACCGCCCCATCCAGGATAAGCTCTAAGCACCCGACCGGTCTCCAGGAATGTGTGATAGTGTAGAGCATGTTAGTGTGTGTATGGGGAGAAGATAGATAAGGAATAGGAAGGAAATATTGCGCGCTGTCCGTAGCCCGTTTGTTAGGGTACTGCTCCGGCATTCACCTGGGGTTGATCGGAGAAACAGCGGAAAATTACCGATCAAAGTAGCCTGTCGATAGAATTCTCCTCCAGACAGCGACTGAATTCGACCTGGCTGACAAGCTAGTATCGAAGATCCTGCCTCCGTCGGTACTTGAACCTAGGACGTCTTGGTCAGAGAGACTTCAATGACATCACTTGAAGCCGTGAGCCATCTCTCCCCGTTTACGCTCGTAACCCAACAATTAACAGCAGCGTCACATCAGTGTCATCATTGCCTTTTAAAGCATAGGGATTGTCTCTGATTGTGACTGAGACTAAACTTCTTCCACCATGTGATATATAAGATATTCTCGTCAGTATTCCTTTTTCTTTCCTACGAGATGTTCCTCAAAAATATATTGAACAAGTCAACTATAAAAAATGATTGAAATCTTGTGCATTGTACGATTTTCATTTCTGATAAATTTGTAATGGAAAACTAAATAGTGACGAAAACAGTTTTTCTTTAGATAAGTAGTGTACATGGGACACGTAAGTCTTTTTGCATGGGAAAGATATGTACCTTTCCGTTTAAGCAATGCACATTATTTAACTTACTGATGAAAATGCCAAAAGACTGAGTCTTACTCTCCTAGAGAAAACACGTTTTAATTTGTTTTTAATTTCTGCCCGTTGAAAATCGTCTGCCCCAGAACTGATCCAGTTTGAAACTGACAAAGTCAGTGAAAGCATATGTCATTTGTTCACTTGATTGCTCATCTTAACGGGAGCGTTGCTGTGCATGTATTTTTATAGAAAAGCAAGAAGAGGGTCACAGTAAAAATCCAAACGCAGAATTCATCAATATAGTGGAGGTATGAATTAGGTGTTTAGACGTATACATAAAAAATAGGGCCGACCAATTCTTTGAACAAACTTAATTATTAACTAGTAATGCTACAGAATGGCACAGACTTTCCCGTATTAGTTTTCTATTTCTTTGGGTCTCCGCTAGCTATTCCACATACTCTTGCCAGCTGACATCTATTACCGCCAAAAGTACATTTTTTTGTCATTTTCTTAATTTTTCGATTTCCTATTGGTAAAACGGGAACATTACTTTTAAAATATTAAAGAACACAAAAACTTAGTCATAAATGGTAATTTTCTTTTAAAAATTATGTGCCGTTTAAGACAAAGTGGCGTTTTAGCGCTAATAAAAATGCGAAATTTGAAGCTCATTTTCACAGAAAATTTTTGAGTTTTCAAAATACTTTATAGCAAGTTATTTGAAGCACTTATAGTCACAAATATAATAATGTTTACAAATTGCTGGTAATGTGCATATTGAAGTTATGAGAGATCTTTCAGAAAAATTACAATTATGTAATTTTTGAAAAAACAAAAAAAACTCAAAATAAATTTACCGTGTACTAAAGTAATTAACACTAACCGTTACAAAAGTTTGAAGAAAAAATTTGCAGCCATATATGAGAAAATGGCGTCTGAGCGTTTCTGAAAATGCGAAATTTGAGCTACTTTTCACAGAAAACGGTTGTGTTTTCGATAAACTTTACTTGACATTATTTAAAGCACATGTACTCATAAATATAATAATGAGAAAAAAATCGCCGATAATGTAAATATTATTGACGTGAGAAACATGTGAAAAAGTTTACATTTTTGTAATTTTTGAAAAAACCAACCTATAGAGCAATGTGACGTTTATGTAATCTGATAGAGTACATTTACCACTATCCCTACTAAAGGTTTAAAGAAAAAAATGGAACCGTTTTTGAGAAAATTGTGCTTTTCTAATTTTTTAAAATTGCACGCAATATTGTACGAAAACTACTAAAATTTTGAAAAACATTTACATGACCTTTATGAAAGAACTCAAAATGCAGAACAAATTTTATTTGAAGAGAAAATCTCTATCTTCAATTTTGTAGTTGTAGAAAGACGCCGAAAAAAATTCAAACTTTCACAATTTTCGAAAATTCTGAGTTATCCGTGAAAATCGGACCTATGCCACCTTAATAAGTTTATTTTTCTCTATTCTTACAAGAAATTTAAAGAAAATAGTATGTGGAGCCATTTTTGAGAAAAGTTTGAAAATGTCGGGGGGGGGCTTCCTGTAAAGTAGCCCCAAATTTTGAGGAATCTTTCTCAAAATCTCAAAGCTTTGACTATATCCAGATCGACCGGGGAATCTCCATTTTGGAAGAAATCGTACATATGGTTTAGGCGGTAGCAGTGTTCACAGACGGACAGACAGACGGACGTTTTCCTTTCAATTGGTTTTTTCGATATCAAGGACCCACAAAAGAGGGTTTCTGGCTACAGCACGTGTTAGGGGATTTTTTTCCTTAATTTAGCAACTGGTTTTATCCACTAGTTCGTTATCACGGCCCGGCAACGAATTTTTTTCCGCCGAAAATTCGCCATTTTTTCGCGCAGCATTACATAACTTTCCTTATACTACGTATATCACTCCGTGTATACGTACGTACACGGGAAAGTAAAAACGCATTGTTACTTAGTAGCAAGGTCACAATTTGGATTCTACACGACTGCGGGATATATTCTCCGAGTCTAATAGCTTTCCAACAGGTGACGTGAAAGGTGACAATTATGTAAAAAATTGTATTAAGCTTTTTCCTTCCGTAGTTCCTTACTAGTACTCTACGTACTTATATGTATGCATGAATACGAGGATAAAGAGGGCGGTGACCTAATTACAATACTGTCATTTCAAAAAAGAAGTGAACTCCATGGTCTTGCGGTCTAATAATGATCGCCAGGATTTCATAAGCTCCTGATGGAGGTCCCGAAACCCGTATCACTGCAACCCGCGCAACAGATATGTGTTACTCCAATGATGTTGCATAACAACCCCTTAAGGACTGCATTAACATTATGGGAAGGGATTTCACAGAATATAAACACAATTCCGTGTTATGTCAATTTCTGAGTTCTCTTTTTCTGCCTAAGGGGTCTTATTTCTTCGAGTCCGAAAATGATGTATCTCAGTTGCATCTTCTAGCTGTATGTACTGTTAAGAATTCGTTTCACGTACTTGTTTCTTTCTAGATTTCAGTGTTCTCAAAACTGTTAACATTAATGGCTATTATTCGTTTTGGAAACAATGGCTTACTCAAGTCAAGATTTTCGCGGAAATACAAGTCTTGGGGATGCGTAATACTGATTTCTTTTTACAAAAACGAATTACCTCCTATTCTATCTGCTCTTTCGAATGTCCTTGAACCAACAGTAACGCTTGAACCAACAGACCGTCGTGACCGAAGTCAATGGGCGGCTGATTTAAAATAGAACTTTTAGTTTTGTGGACCACTACCCTAGCTGAAAATCGTATCTTTACTTGTTTTGTTTAACAGTACATAACAACACCGGCTCAATTAGCTCAGAGAGATAGAATTGCCGCTTTCTCTGACCGAGAGGTCCTAGGGCTCGAATGCCGAATTTTCGACTCTAAGCACACAGCTAAGTCCAATTCATTCATTGTCTAGAGGAGAACCATAGCGGGTGGCTGCTCTGATCACTAGTTATTCGTGATTTCTGTTATAAATATGTGGTGAATTCCAGAATTGTAACGCGCGTTTTAGTTTAACATTGTATCTTATGCGGACCGTCCAAAGCACTCGTGTGACCTTTCGCATAAGATACAGTGTTATTCTACGATGAGCGTTATTTATCGCGCTTCAGCGGAACGCTCGTGATCACGTGCCCTAACGGGACGTGCTCAGAAACATCAATCGATAGCTCATAAGAACATCCCCAACAAACAAAAACGGTATGCATTAAACGTTTTAGAAATATACTCGAACCTCATTTAATTCTAAAGCCAGAGCAACTCGTTTCTCTCATAACTACTCACTAGTTTTTATCGATACTTATGCTTTATGATAATAAATATAATTGATTTTTAATTGATTTTTTAATTAACCTAAATATTTTATAGAATCACCAAAACATACGCTCCGTAATACATTAATAAAGTAAAACGTCATATGGACTCAACCGAGAAAGGCGAAGTCAATTAATAGACACCATGGGTGGAAACATAAAGTTAAGAATATTTTCTGAACATTTTTTTATTTCAAACGCTTGTTTCTTTTGAAACCTGTTGAAGTAAATACCAGAACGCCAAAAACTATTATGAAAGAATCTTCCTCTCCATGCCCCAATCGATGTTAAAGGTACCTTTGCTGTAAGATATGTTATGTAAGGCTTCTTCTATGGTTTTGTAAGACTAAAGTTGACAGTACTAGATCTTGTCCAGGCCAGACACACAGACACAACAAGAGTCTGAACCCCAAAACACACTTTCCCGCTTCGCGTACGGGATTTATACGCTGCCATTCGCGTTGATAACTTTCGATGAAACTGATGTCTTCGTAACAACGGTGCTTTAATTCAGAATTTTGAAACGATTTTACATGTAATATATTCATTGGTTCATTTATTAAAACGTCTAGAAAGAAGACAAAATGAGCAGATGTTAAAAATAAATAAAACCTCTTGAATGACCAATATAAATCAGATGTAGGGCTTTCATATTCATGAAAAGTGGATTTCTAATTGAAATAGAACAATTAAGTGACCCAAACGATTCGGAACTTAAGTTCTTAGATGCACGCAAAGTAGATCTAATAACTTATGTTCCTTGAACCAAGATAACTTGAAAGTTCCTTTAAATGATTTTATTAAATTTTTAAAAAACATGTCTTTCTGAGTTGTCAGGTAGTCGACGAGAAAGGATAAAGTACGGATGCATGGGCGGTAGATCCCCTGCTGATATTTCAAAACAAACTTGCGGCTGTAGTCGCGAACGTACGGCGCACTACCATCTGTCTGGCGTTCCTCTTCGCTCATCCTCCGCTACGTCATTCGTCCCAGCGCATCCGCCATCCCCCCACGCTTCTCGTCACGGCCTCGTCGCCTCCAATTCCCAGAGCTCGCAACTTGGCAGGGACTTCGCGGCGGTGGCAGCGGTTGCGGCATCTCGGTAATCGCCGTCGAGACGACTTAATCGCTCGTTATCGAGGCGAGTAATCGATTAATCTCCGTGTAAGCGGCGTGGCAACCCTCCCCGAGTTCGACTGTTCTTCGAGCGGTCGGTCGCACGGCGGTCGCAGAAGTTCTACGCCACTTCGTCTCGCTAGCTAGGACAAGGGTTGCCAAACTGGTCGTTAATGAGAGCGGTATCAGTATATCCGGGTATCTGTCGGCTGGTTTTGGCAACAATGCTTCCTTGGAAATAGTTTAACGCGTAGAATGTGTAGGAGGATTGTTTTGAAATGTTGAAGAAGTAAAGTTGGTTGAAAATGAAGGAATTTATGTCATTAACTGCAGAAAAGTACACACGTTCCTGTAACTAGACTCTAGAGAAAGGAGAAATAAGAAAAGAAGAATATGCTACAATACATACTTTTTCACGTTACTTATAATATTTACTTAGAATTCTAATTAAATACGAGATTAATTTGTATACGCCATATACGCATTAATTGCACATTTGGTTGGTGAGCACTAGCAATTGAAAACCTAGAAACAATAACAGCCTTAGTCGAATAATGCTATTGATGCATAAACCTCTTTATCAGAGTCCCTGTGATCACTACTGGAAGGAAATATATTCTTGAGTTACAGAATTATCCTGTAGCGTAGAATCGTTCAAAATGCAACTCTATGCCCAACGCTGTTATTGCATTGTTTGCGTCTGCAAGAACTTACGCTTCGCTGGATTTCCTGGAATCGCGAGCGAAACTGCTTTCAAACCTTTATTAAACAGCAACAAAAATTGAAAATAATGATGCTAGAGATAGTAATTGGAAAGTTAATCAAAATGGAAAAGTTAAGGAATAGCGTAACGTCTGTTAAGTAATAAAATTAATCCGACCTTTTTTGAAATAGTTTTGTCTGATTTTCAAAAAAAGTTGGAATACTTTTACTAATTGAAGAATAAAGTTATAAATATTTTACACATTTTCATTCGTGCTTGCCTGGAAATCTTTTAAAAAATAGTAAATCGACACAAATTGACACATGTTTCTGAGAGTATAATTTTTAAAAGGGTAAACAATTACAATACAAAAACCTGATCTGTAGAAAAATGATGTGTAACATCCAGATGTGAAAACGAAAAAGGGTATTAACAAGAATCTTAAGACACGAAAATAATGAATAGTATGAAAAGTTATCCACAGTAACACCAGTAGCTGGTAAGAGTGCTAGAAACACATGTTACATTGGCAGAACGATTGGCAGCTTGTAAGAAGTGAAAACTTAAATTGCATACTCACCACAATCATAACTACTGCTGTAAGTGTTGTCCTCATCGGTTGTTTCCCAGTGAGCTACTTTCTACCAACATATATGCAATTTTTTAATAGGAGCCGCTGATTTGGCTCGATGTGGAGAGACTTTCCCGGCGCACATTATTATCTTATCTTCACATTTCTACAATCATTTCATCAACATCGTCAAAAATATGTACAGTATAATAAGAGATAATATTGAAATGACTGATTATAAAGGTTTGAATTATACAACTGAGAGAAACAAATTCTTATTATAAGAAATCTCCTAGAAAAGACAAAGTTTGGATATATTTAGAAAAAACGTTTCCAAACTTCATTACAATATTATAGTTAGTCACTTCTCAACATTATCAATGCAAGGTAATACCGATGTGTATGTTAGTCTATCAAGGTGTCTTCGTATCTTCTCTCAAAAGGAATCAGTTCCCAAATTTTCGGTCTGCAGAAAGAGAGTTCCAGCGAGTACTTTCCTTTTTCGCCGGCTTGGCAGTCTGCCTCCGGAGAATAAATGCCAATGTGCTATTAGCAGTAACAGCAGCCATCGCGCTGTAGTAGGTCTCTCCAGAACGGAGCGGTCGTAGAGCGCAGCCGCGCTTCACGGGCTGAATGAGTGAAGAGAACGAACTTCGTGCGATGTCCTATCGAACGATATTTGAGTGGAGGGGTTTTAGAACGATTATTGCTGCTGCTATCTTCCCCAGTGAGAGGGACAATTTTTTGTGGAAGTTCTTTGGAGGATGCTATTAAATGCCTGTTGTAGATTGGATGTTTCTTTTCGAGGAATGTTCGAAATGGACTTCGGGAAATGTCAAAGTTTACATGGATGATATATTTCTATTTGTTTTTTATTGTGAACTTTGGATTAGTAATTAACTTTTAGTTTTCGATGCGAGAATGAAAATAATATATCATAAATAACCATATTTCTATTTATAAATATTTTCAAGCCCTAATCACATTCATGATTGATGAGGATATGTGGGTCATCGTTTTGGATAATGATAATATTTCATATTTTTATGAACTTGTACACATATGTGAATATTGTGACATAGAGTTCATTATTAATGCTTATAATGAAACTAATGAAAATTAATGTTGAATTAATATTTCAGACACACTTCCTGCCATTACTTACATGGTTGTACTTTTTTTAAATAATCCATATTTTTAAAATACTTTTTAATAAGGTTTTGAGAAAATTATATTTAATAAATTTTAAGCTTTTAACTTATTTGATATTGATGTTAAGAAAAAAGTATTTTATTTTCAACGTCCAAGGTTTCAATTGCTAATGCGGCTGTTTGTGCAATGGGGAATTCCAGGTACATCGAGATTGGTATTAGAGCTAGCAGATTAACTATGTTGTGGCTTTTATTGAAACACGAAATGCGTGTTTGTATGAACCTTAATTAATTCACTCTATCATATATATATATATATATATATATATATATATATATATATATATATGTGTTGCTCAAAATAACCGATGACAGTAACAAAAAATCACGTCAACCTTGCATTTTATCCTCGTCGCTTCTTCTGGAAGTATAACCAGATAGTCTTTTGAATTAGATCTAAATATCACAAAATTGCTTCAGATCGAGTGAGTCTGTAAGTATTTATTCCTGACACATCAACTTCTGAGATCATTGGTGTCGCAAGCTTAGTTCGTGTTATATCCCCAGAGATGTTTTTCTCCCACTAAAACGGATAATTCGACGCACACATACACATTCTTTCTTGTGTGTGTTTTTTATATTTCCAGATATTTCTCCCAGCGAATCAACGTCCTAGTCAGGAAATAACTCTAAGATTCCAACTATTCTTTGAAGGGTGTGGTAGCATAGTGCATGTATTTGTATCATTTTAGTTCCATCAGTAGTTCTGCGGGTGTAGTTCATGTAATACCTGGAATGCTATCTGATCTCCTGATATGTTTGGTAGAGTGATGGATAGAAAAGTATGTAAATGTAGAGAAGGGGACAAGAACGAGAAAGGAAAGATTGCTCGCAATCTGTGACTCGTTTGTTAAGGTACAGCCATGACATTTGCCTGATATTGATCAGAGAAACTACTGGAAACGTCCGATGTAAGCAGCAACTCTGATAGAATTTTCCCAGAAACGCTGGTTGAAATTGATCCAGTTGTGTAGCTGGTGTAAAAAACCTTCATCATCGAAGACTTTAGCCCTAGGACCTTCCCATTAACGATGTTACAGAAGAAATTATGTTACTGCTGAGCTCCAACATTTTCTTGCTCAGAACACTCTGCGTAATACATTACCTTGAAACACTTTATTCATTTTTATAACATTTGAACTTCCATCATTTTAATTTGTAATCATTACAACCCTTTGACTAGTACCGTAACGCTGCTAGAGAGAAACTACAAAGATGACGCACTAAATACTCTCCCGACGTGACGGTTCGGGACGGAAGCCAGTAAACAAATCGCAAAGTTTCAAGCAACAGATAGAGCTTAATTTATTAGCACTATCTGTTACGAGGTGGGCACCCGGTTGCTGAAGCCCAGCAACGGGAGGGTGGAGGGCAGGAAGGGAGACGAGCGCGGTTGTAAATCAGGACCGCCCTCTTTATCTGCAGATAAGGGTGAGGGCGGGCGCGGGCGGACGAACGGGCGGGTTCGTGCAATGCGGACGTGCCGAGTTAAATCTTTTATGACGGCTGCTGCGTTTTCTGTCATAATTACCGGGCGGAGGAGATTGCTTCCATGAGTGGCGTGGACTCGCGGCCGCTGCGTGTGGCTGCCAGTGAGAGGACGGATGAGGACGTGAGGAGGAGGGCGGGGTGGCTGGAAATCTGTGAGTGCTTTTGGTGGGGGATCTGGTGCATAAACTATCTAGGGCTCGGTACTAGGGCTCTAAACTATCGAGGTTCGTCCGCGGTGTGGAGGAGAAGTCCAATGTTTGAGTTAGAAATGTTTGTGACAATAAGTTTATAACGGAGCAGTCTATCTAACTTTGGTAGTAATGGGACATTCTATATTGTAATCTACAACTTTAATATCTAATTTATTCAGAGCTATAAAACGAATTATCAACTACTAAAACTATTCATTACAGTAACTACATACATGTCGAATTGAAACTTAAGGAACTAAAGATGATAACAAGGCTGATAGTATTGAAATAAATCAAAAACAAGGAATATTCAGACAGCGAATAAAATGAAGAGTAAATGTGAAATATGTCGAAAATCAAACGGAAAATAAAGCATATCTTGCATTGTAGTAATGATACATATGATTTTGTCTGAATAGGAAATGGTTAGTTTTGTAAAATACTTAAAATTACATTACGTTATTAAAATCTTTTGTAATCACCATCATACATTACTTTGTATTTATATTATTACATTCTTACTTAAATGTTACATTCTTACTTTAATTTTATTACATTCAGAGAAATATTTGTGTGGCGTTTTTGCAACTGTGGGAGAATTGTTACATAATCGTTTTTGTTACCCACGAGGTAAATGCGGTATTGCAAATACATGGACTACAAACTCTGATCATATTCGATTCCTAAAAAGTAAACATGCAGTAATTAGCATGTGGGAAAATATAGGAAAAAAACTTCAAAAAAATGAACATTTTAGAACACTTTTTGCATTGTAATTAAACGACGTAAATAATTGTGTTGCTGTATTCATCGTTTGTTTTCCAATTTTTAATATTTATCGTGTTTCATTTTATTTTTCTAAAAAAATTAAAATACATTTTGACATATAATTAATCATTTTGTTAATTATTTTGTGGGTTCTAATTTTTATTATCAATGAAATATTAATTTATCATAGCTATTTCATTTAAATAAAAACATAGTTTTTGCTAGCGTTTATTCGAGGTATTTTGAAATTGAATAACTCGAAAGAATTATCGCTTTATTTGTACACAGTGATGGGAAAAAAATTTAAACAGTAGTCATACAACAGCACATACTTTCTCGCAATAGTACAGTGTTACAGTTATAAACGAGACGCCCAAATATGTTTCATTAATTTCAAACAGAAATTTCGAGAAAACTATTTAGTTTACAAAAAACTGTTCATAATATTTTTGAAAGAGCTAATTTTGTACACCAGACATTGTCTGAGGCATACATTTTCATCATCAATTTACTACATTTCTTACCGCCCCTTATCACATATGTGAAGAAAATTAAAAAAGAAAATGAAGCAGTTTTTGAAAAAGAGTTGCGTAAATTTCATGCGCAAATTACTCAAAAACCACTCGTTTTTTTCAAAAATGTATACTTGGCCGTTTTTAAGAGCTAATTTTGTACAACAGACTTTGAGGCAAAGATCTCTATCTTCAATTTTGATCTTGCAATTTTCAAAAAAATAGGTAATTTCAAGGAAAATGAAACCAACAATTCTCTTAAATGTCCTTCGCAACATTAAACAACACAATTTAATTAAAAAATTGGGGCTTTTTTTTGAAAATTGTGAAAATGTTTGAAGGGCTTTATGTAAAGCACCCTCCAAAATTAAAGTATTGGTTTCATATCCCAGGAGCTGCGACATCTGCCAGAACGATTGGGGAATATCAATTTTGGAGAAAATCGGCTGGACGGTTTAAGCACTAACATTGTGCACAGACGGACAGACAGACACGTTTTACAGTCTAGTTTTTGGTATAAATGAAGCATAAAATATGGATTCTGGCTACAACACGTGTTAGAAGATTTTTTCTATTTTTGGCAACTAGACTTGCACACTTGTTCGTAACCAGGGCCCGGCAATAAAAGTTTTTGTGACGAAAATTCGCCATTTTTCGGTGCACGATTACAATACTTTCTCTTCTTACGTTAGTAAGGGCGAGAAGGTAAAAAGGAATTCGGCTTGATTACAGTTACTCGTCACAAATTATACTCAATTACAATTACAAATTACATTTTCAGGATATAATTAGTAAAATTAGAATTACAAGTAGAAGAAGAAATGTGTCTTTCATGAATGAACTGATACAAACGACCTAATCTTCGTTCGGCACGCTGGATTAGAGCCACGATGTCGATGGTGCCACGAAAAGCCTCCCATACCGTGGATAGGTGCCTCTCGTTTAGCTTTGTTTGTGAACTAAATGATCTTACCCAATCATTTAGTTCGCGAGCGAAAAGAACTAAATAGGCATATTTAAAAAAAAGTAAACTAGTAGTGCTACAGAATGGCACAGACATTCCCGTATTAGTTTTGTATCTCCTTGGGTCTGGGATAGCCATTCGGAATTGCCACATACTCGTGCCAGCTCCATCTATCGCCACCCAAAGTAGATTTTTTGACATTTTCTTAATTTTTCGGTTTCCTAATAATAGAACGGAAATATTAAGGTTATAATATCAAAGAACGGTAAAACGTCGTCCCTAAATAGCAATTTTCTTTGAAAAATTTGGAGCCGTTTTATGGCTGGAAAATTTCTAAATTACCTTGAGTAAAATAACCATGGAAATTTGTAAATTACCCTGGTTCTAAAACGAATCGTTAACGAGTTATGTACGAAGAACATAGTGTATTGCAACGTGTTGTGGGTTGCATGTGTATGCTATATTATTGAAATTAATATTCTTCTAAGATATAGCTGTATTATAAATGAAATTTTCGTTTCTACACTTCCTCTCGGCATTCTTTATACATTTTCCCTGAAAAATTGCTGAAATATGTAAATTTACCACGTCTTATTCAGAGAGTTTAATTCTTGGTGAACGCACTCTAACGTAAACTTTCCAAACGACCAAGGCCCACAATATTCGTACCTTCACGGACGGACGTGAGCAGTGAGTTGTAGCGGCCCTCAATGTGTCGGCGACGAACCGTGTGGTCACGCCAGACGTAATAAAATCCGAAGCTCGTAAAGGCTGTGATGGCTCTCCCCGAGTTGCACAGTGCTTCTCTTTTGTTCGTTAGAACAGCGCCGAAACACCACTCGGATAAGAGCCGTCGCGTTAAACGTACGACGCCCAAGTGGAGAAAGCCTGATGCGCGACAGAGTGCTGGAGAAGAGAGAGAATTATTTCTTGCTACGAATGTATTGGTGGTGCTTTTACAGCCTATGAGTTTATGCGCCATGAGAAAACAATCATGGATGCACTTGTTTCTCTGATAAAAGAAACTTGAAAGCCGGAAATAATATAGCATTCTAGAATAATCTTTAAGGCATTCAGACTGTTTAAAAAGTGATGTCGAATTTTGAAATTCATAATGAATTTTATTAGCTTATTGACAACTCTAATCTTTCGTTCTTCCCTTCTCTTAAAACATTCCTTTCGGTAAAAAAAAGTCACATTGAACACCATTTTATTATTTTACAATTTTTCTTTTTTAGAATTCAGTATATTATTTTACGATATTTATGATACAATTTTATTATTACAATAATTATCTGTTGATTTAGCTATAACAAGGTAAATTGTTAAATCTGTGTAATATTGGATATTCAATTTATAGAATAAGGAGAAGCATTTATAGCATAGCATTTACTAAAAAAATAGCTACATTAGCATGTAACTAAAACAACAATCAGTGGTAGTTGCATTTATACTACCTACCTGCAAAAGCAATGAAAACAGAAAAAGAATATTGATAAGGGGAGAAGAAACAGAGAAGAGAGCATTTTATAGAGTTGCGCAGTTATATTGTGTGATAAATAATAATGAGAAAACACTGTAACCTGAAGATTCAATAATAAGAATTGCTACGACCCTAGTTAGTATTCTTGACATGGAATGACGGCACAGTTGCTGTGTACAAATCTCATTAACTTTCGCAGAAACCCTATCTACAACTTCCCGTCGAAACAATTTCTCAACATGCAACCTCAGCACTCCAACATCATCACCTTTCAAGGCTTCAATAAACCGGCCATAAAACGAATCTTTTACGCGGAACGTCGGCGAGTCATTGATGCAAACGGTCGAATCCCGGGCAATCGCCCCTCGAACGGAACGCCTCTCGAACGGCAGACCGGAAGTTTCGGGCAGTCGTCCGCCAGCGATTGGTCGAGGCGACCTTTACCCCCCAGTCTTCGTCCTCTGGGACGCGCGTCGTAGCCGGGCGAAGAGCGTCTAAGCCGTTCTGCGTGGGGGGGGGGGGCTCCGGCGCGGAAGGGCCGGGGGTGGGGAGGCGGGAATCCGCCCGCTCGTAAAACAAAGTTACCTCCGGGAGCCTCGTCCGCCGCGGGGAGCCTTCCATATAATAAAGTCGGTATTCTTGCCGGCTAATCGCGAACCTGAACGCGCCGGGAGCGCGGTGGTAGACGCAGCGGGGCACAGGCACACGCAGGGCCGGCGGGAGGAGAGAGCGGCGGTGGCGGTGGCGGCGGGTCGGTGGGGCGACGGGGCGGCGATGGGCAGGGCGGCAGTGGGCGGGGCGGCGGTGAGCGGGGCATCGGCGCAGTGGTTGGCGGGGCAGCGGGGGCGGCGGGGGCGGGAAGATGGAGCAAGCGGCATGCAGGCAGGAGCTGTAAAATTGGAAGTACGGTGCCGTTTTACTGCTTGAAGCCCGGTAGGAGTTTGGGAATGAATAGAGACGGAGAGAATGTATGGGAAAGAAAAGATGGATGGTGAAGCAGGGGAGATGGGGAAGGGATGATAATGGTATATGCGATAAAAGGTGCGACTTCGGATGTGGATGGAAGTGGTAGGAGGTACGATAAAATGATATAAAGTTGGGCAGAAGAGAGGAGAGAGAATATGTAGGATGAAGGAGGGCGAGATAAGTTTAGATGTAAGAAAGTGAGGTGAAACGATAATGTTAGTCGATATGACATATGATTGAATTCTTTCAATAAATGCAGAGAGAATAACCGACTTACTGAAGGTAATGTAAAGAGGCAGAAAATGGGAAGAAGTGTGGATGTAATGGATAAACGCAGGGTAGGAAAATATATATTTTTGTAAACAGTGAAACTGAAATAGATGGAAAACCGAAGGAAAGAGTAAACCACAAGATTTTGAGGCGGAGAGCAAAGAATGGAATAAGAAGGAAGAATAAGGTGGAAGAAGAGAAGAATAAGCGAGCCATGACTAGGTGTGAAGAGGAGCTACCAGATGAAACATTTGAGGTCGGAGTTCGAAATTACACTAAAGGAAAGGTGTTGGATGGAAGATCGAACAGATAAAGCAAAGCGTTATTTAGAGGTCGGATGAGAAAAGAAAAAAATAAATAAGAAAAATATATTGAGGCTCTTGGTACAAGTTCAAAATAAAATGGAAGGATAGGGAACGTAGCGACTAAGTGAGAAGATAGGGGTACGGTTGGCAAAGGGAGACAAGGAACAGATAAAATGAGTTCCGCGTGAATTTATGGAGCGTGTACTGGCAAAGAGTAATGGATAAGCTGTTGAACAGTTGATGAAGATATGAATCTCCGCAAATTGGGTGAGCTTTATATCCTACATTTCGATTCTCAGTATACCACCTTTTTTGGCTAGACTTGATGCAACAGTTCTGATGTCTTGATGTTGAAGTTACACGTTTTGTGCAGTAACAGTTGTGAAAAAAAGATGCAGGAGAACCCCTACAAATCCTTCCGCACCTTTCTTTGTTATTTATGGTCATATCAACTTCTAGGTCGTTAGAGACCATTATTGGATTTTAATGTCGTGGTATCTACGAGGATGAAACGATATGGTGATGATAAGGGATGGAAGAATTACCACCTACAACCAAGTCCGAGGCGGGACTCGAACCCTTCGACCGGATGAGATGGCTTAGTGCATCAACCTGATGTCACTGCAGTCCCTCTGACCGGGAGGTCCTAGGTTCGAGTCCCGACGGCGGCAGGATTTTCGACACTAGCTTGTCAGCTAGGTCGAATTCAGTCGCTGCCTGGAGGAGAATTCTAGCGGTCGGCTGCTCTGATCGGTAGTTTTCCGTGGTTTCTCCGATCAACACCAGGCGAATGCCGGAGCAGTACCCTAACAAACGGGCCCCGGATCGCGTCCGATCTTTCCTTCCTCTTCCTCGTCCTCTCCTCTCCTCTTACACACACACGTACACTACCACACATGCCGGGAGACCGGTCGGGAGCCTACAGCTTGTCCCGGCTGGGGCGGTGCCCTGCTGGTGGGAGATACTTGGTCGAGGGGAAACCCCGCTAGTCGACGGTAGGTCGACGCCAGATCTCGCCATCCAACGGGGAAAAGTTCATCGCCACCTCTCGATGAAAAACACGCACTATACTGACCGGACTAATGACCAAAGTAGTTGACGCGCCCGGAAACACCAATAAATCAATCAATCAATCAAACCCTTCGGTTAGAGATCGCTACGGCACAACTGGCTAAGCGATCTCTCGGCCACCGGGCCGGCTCTTCCTCACCTTGTCCACCGGAAATTCCACGTGGTTCGACAGGGATTTCCAAAAGAAAAAGGTGGGCGGTCTGACCCCTAAACCCTGCGTTGCGGTGATTGCACGTTCTGCGTGTAGAGAGAGAGGAAAGCTCTTTCGTCGCGTTTCGTCTCCTCGTAACGTCGCCATCTTCGACTTCGTCTCCGTCTTCGCCGCCGCACCGTAAAGTTGATGGAAGTCTCGGCAGCAGCCATGGCGGAAATGGGAACGGCGGAAAGAGGTCGTATAGTCAGCGTGATTTCGGCAGTCAGCAGTCGCTGAAGACTGAGAAATGACTGAGCTAGTAGTTCTTTAATTCTTTTAAATGCCCATAAGCACACGAATATTGTAGTTTTACTCATACTAAGTTCATTAGTTTTAGTAATTCTTAAATTAAGAAAGTTAACATATTTATAATTAATGAATCAGCACATCCTTCTTGATATTTTTTATAGTTGTTTCAATGTTAGACCTTCTTATTTTAAAAGAGTGATATTATTTCTAACAATGCTCATTACAATTTTTCAAGTACAATTGGAAAAATTGTTGCATATTTTATTTGCCAAACGAATATTAATAAAAATTACCAAGAATAAATTTGTAAACCCAAGATCGTGAAATTATTTTAACAATTTCGAAGTATAGCTTAGTCAGTCTGCGTATAGTTATTATCCCGACGCAGAAAATATTTAACATTTAAAGATACAATACACTTGTCAGCACAATATCCAGCGCCTGGTTTCATACAATCGTATGTGAGACGACTATGTAATGAATTTTACTTCATGAAGAGCAACAGGTAAAACTAATTAATTTAGCTATTACACATTAAAATAAATTTCAATCATGTTACAAATACGTAGTTAATGTTAAAACAGTTCTAAGAAAATATTAGAAAATCTTTAGTTTGGAATTCATGAAATCAACACGAATTACCACTTACTAGAACACAGTTTTTGAAATTATTAAGTTAATATAAAGTACGTTTAATAAATTCCATTACTTAATTTCTCCTTGATTACATTGAGTATGTAAATGAATTTTGTGAAATAACCTATAATAAAGATAACACGATGGAATCTGAAAGCCACACGCGGGTAAAGGAAAGCCTTCTGTTCATCACTGTCGCCGCAAATTCATTTAACACGAATGCATTTTACCGAAACCACGCAACAGCTTATCAGGAATATGCATCCAGTTATTACTTTAGCATGATGGGCATGTTATACTGCGGAAGGAGGAAATAAATAACAGGGGAGATACTAGCCACATTCACGCGAGGCAATCGGCCAGACGCTCGTAACTCAGGGATCGCAAGGCCACCCATGCCGGAGGTCAACGTGACGACACCGACGCCGCGGGGGGGGGGGGAACGGCGCGGGGCGCGGAGCGAGGGGCGTGTGGTGAGGGGCATGGGGTGAGAGGCGAGGAGCAAGGGGGGATGGGCGATCGGCGAGGGGCGTGAGGTGAGGGGCGAGGGACGTGGGGCGTGGGGCGTGGGTCGAGTGGCGAGGGGCAGAGGCGTGGTGCGAGGGGAAGGGGCGAGGGGCGTAGGGCGACGGGCGTGGGGGGCGAAGGGCTAGGGGGCCGGGGGCGAGGGGCGTGTGGCAAGTGGCAAGGAGCAAGAGTCGTGAGGCGTGGGTTGAGGAGCGAGGACTGTGAGCGAAGGGAAGGGGTGCGCCTTGTGTGTTGTAGAGAGGGTAGGCGACGAGTGTGTTGGAATTGTTTGAGGAGTGTGAGAGGGTGGGGACGGGCAGCGATGAGGGAGCAGTGACGGTGAGGAGTGCGAAGTAGGAGGCGATGGGTCGGGAAGATGAGGTGTGTGGGAGAGACTTGAATCAGGGAATGTGTGGGATTCAAGATGTGTGGGATCAGGGTGTTAAATCTCAGATTAGACTTATGTTTGTGGACACAAACAGAGGTACTTTTATAGTAATAGTACTTTTATAGTCCTATGCATCATTAATTAAATTACTTGAATTGAATTAAATTACATCACCTTACATTTAATTATATTGATGATACTTCTTTCATAACTTGCTCTAATTAATGAGGCTTGGCCTTATTTTGCACTTTAAAATAATTTTAAACTACCATTGTTAATGTACCATCTTGTACTTCTGTGTGTAAGCTTTGTGTGGTAAAGACATACGATGACATTGATTTCATATACTTGAGCTATAAATCTCCATGGTTGTAGAGGTTCCATTTTTTCTAACATGTCAAATGTCCGCCAATCTTGTATCCACCGCTCATAAATGGCACTCTTGACATTTTGTATTCCATGACGTTTAGAAGTACTTTGGATAAGGAGCTTCTACGATACATCTTAGTGCGTTGGGTGCAATGGTGTGGGCAAAATCGGGTGTGTTGAAGAGGGATGAGCGGTGTGGGGTGCCTGGCCATGGAACGAAGAGGGGGTAGTGACGCTGAGGGTGTGGAGAGGCAGGCGATGTGTCGATTTGGCGAGGGGTTTGGGGGAGGCTAGATGGTGTGTGGTCACCGGAACACAAGTGATGCGCGATGGAGTAGGTAGGCGATTCGTGTGTTAGAGGGGGTGAGTGTGAGAGTACAGGGGGGGGGAGCTACAAAGAAGTAGTGGCGGTGAAGGATGCGGTGTGAGAGGCGATCGATCGTAGAGGCAGGAGGAGCGAGAGAAGCTTAAAAGGGGGAGGTGAAGAACATGGGTGACGAGACGAAGAATGCATGATGAAGGGCATGAATAGGGAAGTGGGACAAGGGAAATTGTAGACATGGGGGGCAGGGATCATTGCGGGAAGGGGGAGGAGCGGAGGGCGAGTAGGGACGGTGAGATGGTGCCGGACGAGGGGATGTGGCCTGAGGCGACGCGTGACGGGGTGGCGTGGGAGTGACGAGCGGGGTTCGAGGGGAGGAGCGCGCGCCGCGCGGGCCGCGGGCCGAGGGGCGCCGGGCGAGAGAGGTGGAAGTGGCTGCGAGGGTCGCATGGGGGAAGCGTGGCACGCACGTCCCCGCGGCCCCCCGTCCACCACACGCGCGGCCCTGAGGGGCTCTAATTCAATCACTGCCCCGCCTGGTCACTGCGCGCGGCGCTGCGCCGCCCCACGCCAGTCCCCGCCCACTCCGCTCCCGTCCCCGTTGCCATCCCTTTTTTAACCACCCTTGTCGCCTCCATCCCTTCCCTCTACCCGGGCCGACGTGTCTCTGTCTCTGTCCTCATCCCCGTTCCACTAGTGAACCCGCCTCCGCTCCCGACCCCGCTCCCGGCCCCGCTCCCGGCCCCGCTCCCGGCCCCACTCCCGGCCCCGCTCCCGGCCCCGCTCCCGGCCCCGCTCCCGGCCCCGCTCCCGGACCCGCTCCCGGACCCGCTCCCGGCCCCGCTCCCGGCCCCGCTCCCGGCCCCGCTCCCGGCCCCGCTCCCGGACCCGCTCCCGGCCCCCGCTCCCGGCCCCGCTCCCGGCCCCGCTCCCGGCCCCGCTCCCGGCCCCGCTCCCGGCCCCGCTCCCGGCCCCGCTCCCGGCCCCGCTCCCGGCCCCGCTCCCGGCCCCGCTCCCGGCCCCGCTCCCGGCCCCGCTCCCGGCCCCCGCTCCCGGCCCCGCTCCCGGCCCCGCTCCCGGCCCCGCTCCCGGCCCCGCTCCCGGCCCCCGCTCCCGGCCCCGCTCTCGGCCCCGCTCCCGGCCCCGCTCCCGGCCCCGCTCCCGGCCCGCTCTCGGCCCCGTTCCCAACCCCTCGCATCCCATCATTTTTTTCCTTCCTCGCGCCGTCTCGCACCCACAACCCGTCCTTCTGTCACTCCGGTAATCTAAAAGGCTCACATCGCATATTTCACCCATCACTTATTCCTGTTTCCGTACACCCCATTAATCTGCTAATGGTGTGGACAAAGGTTAGGTTCGAGACGGAAAAATGGGGTGGGAAACAAGCTGGCAGGAAGAAAGAAAAAACTGAATAGGCGGAACTGAGCGCGGATATGGAAGAAGTTGTGGTCGTAGATGGGAAAGACAAGCGGAATTGCAATTGCGGAACTGGAGGTGCAATGATATAGTCCAAAGATTTCCAATATTTTCTATTAGTGACTGAATTGAAAGTTTTTAAGGGTCTGGAGGGCCAAAAATTAAATATAAGATGGAATTTATTGCCTATTTGTTAAATTAAATTTTACTTAAAGAGCAACAAAACTGTTAACAATTCAAAAAGTATATCTTAAAACACATATGTTCAAATGAGCACACAATTTTGGACATAATATTTGTGATGATTTTAATGCTTATTGAGAGCTACATTTTAAAAATTTTGAAATTTAATTACAGTCACTTCTTTTCCAAATGACAGAAATGACAAAAAAATTTAAAAAACTACCTCAATGAGAGCAATGAAATTGTGACTTAGTCTCTAACAATATGTAAATATGTGGCTCAATTTTTGCTTTACATATTACTAAAATGACTCTCAAATGGCTGGTATGGGGACCAAATAGTGCATAACAATAGAAAACCAGATTCTCATACCTTGCAAAAAAATGTTAAGGCATGTGTCACGACTAAATTTAATAATAACATACTTTGGGTTGACGAGCCGCATGTAATACTGCCAAGGGTAGGATGTGGCCCGCGGACCGCAGTTTGAAGTTGATTGATCTAAACGATTTAGCTTTGTCTCTGTTTTCTCCCCAGTCCAACCTGCAATATCTTCTATATTTTTTTACATCCGTCGCTCCAGATTTTCTACTGACGATTTCGAGTCTTCCGAATTCTTCTTTGTCACTTTTACAGATAAAGGCATCATTATTTCCAGATCATCATCTGCTTGTTCGTTCCTCCTGAATCCCAACTTCCATTGTCCCTTTCTAATCCTTGTACCTTTCCCGTCTCTTATCCATCTCATCACTGAGTGTCTCGTCACTGCTCCTGCTTTATAATTTTGTCGCTGCAACTCCATCCCCCGTGCGGCCTAATTTCTTTCTGTTAACATATACCCAGAGCCTCGACCGGTCGGTGAGGCGCTTTCCGGTTACCTACGACTTCCTTTCTGAACGAACCTGTATTCCGTTATGGCACACGAATTTTTCACCAAAAGATAAATCAAATGTTTAAATGGAACACGGAGGAGGCATTGTATAATGGGCAGTGGCTTGAATAATTTTTATATATGTTATCGTGGTTGGGAAATGTCAGCTTAAAAACTAATCATAAAACAATATACAATTTGCCATTTCCTCACTTTGCTTACGCGTTCAAAGTTCACGTCGCTTACATAAAATTATCAGTTCATATATTTTAACTTCAGAAGGTCGAAAACAAGCTTAAATCACGTATTACGTGAGCCTGAAGACAGGTAAGCTATTTCCAGATGCTAGTACATTAAGGATTTTCTGAATCAATGGCGTGTTCGCACATTCATCCTCCATCTTCTTTTTCTCTTCCATTTACCGTCGCTCCCACCTTTCCTTCATTTATCTTCAGAATTTTATGTAGATAAAACGTTTGAAATAAATCAGTAAAAACGCGTTTCACTGTGAAGTACGTGTTAAAAGAGAAATTGGAAGGCAAAAGAAACTGTAAATTCCTTTGAAGGGTGAACAAGAACGCTTCTTCAGGAGGTAATCGGAAGAATGCTTATTAATAAATGTAATAATATCGCACTATAATAATTTTGGGGTCAATCTTGATGTACCACGTTGTGTAAGAGAGCTATTTTTCTAGCTCTGGGTGCAGAGTTCATTCACCGTTTGATTCATGTGCTCTTTGTGATGGATAAATCGGTTTTGCGGTCAATAATCTCCTTCTACCTCGCATTCCATTATTACACCATTATTATTTATTATTTTATTTTAAACACCCGCTTGCCATTTCTTCTCATTCACCCCAGCGTAGTCCGAAAGGCTTTGATGTAGTAAATAGAAGTACAAGTCTAATTTTTAATAGAGTTGATTGTGATGTATACGTTCCCAATCATCAGTTGATTGTGATGAATACATTGCCAAGTCAACTGTTTTTTTTTAAATTTATAGACGTACTACGTAAGTGATAAAGAGAGAGTTCAATTTGCAGGGCTCAAATTGGCAATTTTTTGAAAGAAAAACTCTTATTGTCTTGGTAACGAAAAGGAGAAATAATTTGTTCCTAGACTACTTTCTCTAACAAGTTGACAGAATCCATGTCGTCAACCGACAGCCCGCAAAGACAGTTTATGCGGCTATAAGTGTCTTTACCGTATTGGTCTACTGAAAAATAAACGATTCTGGATTTGTTTCTAAAAAGTCTAAAAAGTTATTTTTTTAAATTTTCACCTCGAATGTATCAAAGGGCGGTAAAAATAGAGATGCCGAATCATTTTCGAGAAACTATCTGCATTTTCAAAAATTGCAAAAAATTAACATTGGAAAAGTACAGTATTCAAGTTAGTAATTTTTGTCTGAAATAAAATGTGTTCTAAATAGCCATAAAAAAACTATGTAAAAAATTGAAGAAAACGAAAAAAATTAATGCTGTTATCAAAAAAGTAATTTAACAAAAACGTCTCCGGAAGATTTTGTTAGTTTTTCATTAGAGTGATAGTTTTCAAGGCAGTGACGTTTAAAAATGACACAGATTTCACTTTCGATGAACACTCTGCATTTTGAAAAATTGCATAAGGTAGAATAAAAGAAGAGGCCATCGTTTTTTAAACGTCGGCGAAAGTCCGTACAGTCGAGCAACTGCAAGGTAGCATTAAAGGGCATGGCGAGTTAACTCTGACCAGAGATCAAATCCTCGCCAAGAAAGTTTGCGCATTGGAAACACTTTTGCAGGTTGTGTAGTGGAGTAATATTGTTTTTTCGTTACAAATAATGCGAGAAAGTCTGTGTTGTTGTAGCTACACTAGTTTTATATTGTCATCCCGAGTACCGAGATGGCCATTTTTTCATTGTCGGAGGCAACAATGCAGATGACTCACCCACTGTCTAAAGTAAACGTTTGCGTGCATTGCTTCCCTGCACTCAACGGGCGTGGCCTCCTCAAGCCTTCTTCCGGTCACCCTCACCACTTCCACCATCTCCTTCTCCCCCCTCATTCTACTTTCCTTGTCCCGATTACGTTTTTGTTCCATGTTCCTTGGTTCTATTTTCCGCCTTCAACAATACTAAGTGGCTCTACGTTTCTGGACACTTCGTGAGCGGTTTGTTCTTGAGTTAAAAGCTTGAAAGAAGTTATATACTAGTTTTAATCTGATAATCTGAAAACTTAAGGTCTAAAAGGTTTAAAGAAGTTGAATACTAGTTTTGATCTGATAATATCAAAACATAAGGGCTAATAATATATTGTCAATTTAAGATTGCGTCTCGCGTTTTGTGAAAATGGAGTAAATTCCAAAACTTCCATCATGTCAATTGCGGAGGAAACCAATAAGTTTGAAATGAAGGGCAAAAAAAGAATCATATAAACTAGCTCTTCGTATCACACCTACGTCCAATTCAATGAACATATTGAGAACATACTCGATTCAAATACTATCCCTCCACTTATCGTTCAAGCTCAATCGTAATCCAGTTGGATAAGGATGTGATACTTCCTGTGCACCTGAGGCCGAGTAACCGCATTACAATGGGACTTCCGTTCCAGAAGGCAAAAGCAGTATCACACCGGAGTGACAAAACCATACCATTATGGAGACCTGGAAGGTGTCATGAATTATAGAAGTCAGTACAATCAATAGCTCAAATAGTATTTGGTTGTTTATTATAAATCCTTTATTGTATTTGATTTTCCATTTCGTGTGTTTCAAAACCTCATTGTTATACTTTTATGATAATTTTTGGTTAGTGTTTTTTAAACATTTGAGAACATATTGTAAGTTAATATATTCGCTAAATGAAATAATATTAAAAATCGAGAGCTTCTTTTACAATATACGTTATTATTTTCACGGAAATATACGCAACACAGTTAGGGCCCAAAATATTTGTAGACAGTGTCATGAACTTTCAAGAGTTCAAGATTTATGCCCAGCTATTTCCCAACAATCACTTATATAAATTGAAATGTTAAGGTACAGTAAAGCTACGTTGAACTGTTTGCGTAGATGGACGTTCAATTGATATCTTACATTTAGGGAGAGCCGTGACATATGATACAACCACTTGCAATAGCAGGATTGTTTATCACCCGCTGCAATAACAGGCACTGTTTGAACTCTTCAGCAATTTTGTTGTGTTCAAAATCAGACCTTCTGGAACTTAAATTTAATTTTTGGGCGTTGAAAGCATCTCAACTTTGTATAACGGGTTGACATAAACGTGCAGAATCTCGGAATTTATGTAAAATTAAATACACTGTTTTATATTTTATGCATTCTCATGGCACATGTGTAATCCTTTCTGTTTGTTAATAAGACTTAGAAATAGTAGAATATATAACATTGCATTACATGGTATGTAAAATCTAAGGCACATTTCCATGTCTGGCCGTTCGAATTTGAGTTCCATTAGGGAGAAAAAATAACTTTTAAAACAATGATATAGCAAATGCGGATACAGGGGGGGATCCAACTAATATTTATCAATATCCAAGAAATTGAAAATTTAATTGTGAGTATACTAACACTTACACTTGCGAAAGAGCTCATAACGAGAAAAGATTATTAAACCATACAAAAACAGCGTTTTTCATTTAAGAAATTTTATGTAATTCCAAATAGTGTAATATACAGAGTGTCCGGGGAGGAAACGTCAAAACTTCGACAATAAGCTCTTAAGATAATTTTAAGCATACTTTGTCTAATAAACTACGTGGATATCTCGAATGGTTGAGCCTCAATAAGCACTCACAATTGTTTTCAAAAATTGATTTATAGGCACAAATTTGCATTATGTAAGCATAGAAACACTCCACAATCATGTAAATTGCTTACTATTTACAAAAGAAATGAATATATTTGTTCAGAAAGAAAAATTAAGCGAGAAATAACACAATTTGACTGCTTTTTTATTTCTCGCTTAATATTTCTGTCTGAGCAAATATACTAATTTCTTTTGTAATTAATAAACAATTTACATGATTATGGAATGTTTCTATGCTTCCATAATGCAAATTGTTGAATAGAAATCAGTTTTGCAAACTAACTTTAAATACTTGTAGCGGCTCAACCATTCGAAATACCCACGTAGTTTATTAGACAAAATATTCTTAGAATTGTCTTAAGAGCTTAGTTTCGAAGTTTCGACGTTTCCTCCCCGAACCCCCTGTATGAGAACTCGAACACATTGACAAAGTTTTCAATATTTTGCAGTATTCATGCAATAAATTGACATTTTATGTTTAAATCAAATTCACCCCTAATGAGATTAACTTAAATAGTTTCGTGAATCCAATCGTAATTCTCTGCTAAACGATGACGCAATGTGGCAATTCATTACCCTCTTCAAACATCTCTTAAAAAAAGAAAAACAATAGTTTTACTCGTTATTCATGTACTAGACAGGAACAGCTGTCGTCTAGGATCCAGGGTGAAAGAAAATCAAACTGTTTTCTTTCTTCCTGGCGCACTCAATTTCCATCGCTTACGGGGGCAGGAGTTCTCCTTTGGGTTAATGGATCGCTCTTTGACCTTTGTGTGCACACATTTCAGCGGAGTCCGCTTCAACTCCTGTATGCCACCCTCGTTATCTATGAAGGGTCAATGGCTCAGAGTGAGTTACGAGATTTTCCTCTTCCTAGTTTCGAGGCCATAATGTACTTGAGTGTGTAAGAGATTTGATGACTTAATTGCGATTCCTGATATTATTTAGACACACAATAGATGTATGTTTGGATACCTACTACACATGATGAGTTTCCTGGTTCATGGAAAAGGTCAATTTCCTCTCTAAACATGACCTAATTACCTGTCACATTAACGTAGAACATTAAGTGTAATAAAAGCCATGTTTTAATAATATCTTCAGTTTAAGTGGATGAATACAGGGAAACCTTAATGTGTATTTCATTTATTTTATTTCCTTAAAATGATATTTTATTTATGTAGTTCTTTCCCAACCTCAAAAACTTTTTGTTATTTTTTATTTCGTTGGGAGCAACATACAGTTATAAGTTCCAAGAAATTTTGTTTTTAGATTTGTAACAAAATGTCTTCGTTTAAGGATGCATAATGCATTCAAGCCATTTTCCATTTTTTGCTGTGGCTAATCATATTTTATTTCTTTTTTCAGGTGTGTATTGGCTGTTTCACTTTCTTTGAATTTCATTTTGGTAAGTAGTTAATTATAGCCTTGATTGAAACAAATTCTAATAAGAATTAACAGAAATAATAAAAACATTAGACGGAGACGGAGTATCCGAAATTACTCATCAGATATTTAATACAAAAAGGCACAATTTCAGCTAGAAATAAATGGTGACCAGATAGTTGCAGGTTAGAAATTTAGCGTAAGGATTTTACTTTTCTCGTCCTGTGGTTTGAAAAGCAAGAGAAAAGCATCATTGACTTAAGCTTAAGTATTAGTTATTCGAGTATATGATTGTTCATGGCCATATAATATGATATTATACAATTGGTCATTATTTTTAATTCATCCGTCAAATTAAAATACTTCTTTTACATCACATCAGAGAAGTGTTGCATAATGTAAATTAACTTTGTTTCATTCGTCAATAATCAGAGTAGGAATAAGCATTGCATAATAGTAACGTAGATCGACGACAATAACATCATGGAGAACGTGATAATGTTTCCTCTTCCATGTCTCATAAGAAGAGGCACTCCAGTCTTTTTTACGGGATTCGAACAATCTTACTGTCCAAGAACAGCGATTTCCGGCGTAAACATTTTCTTATGTAGGTCGGCTCTAGAAAAAAGTTACGAATACCACAGTACACTTCGTAATATTCCGTTAAACTTTCTTGATAAACGTTAGAATATCTCTGGTTACGGAGCAGAATCTTACGAGAACGACTTTCCTGATCAGAACACCATGACGCCAGGCCCGTTCCCAGCCCACCTTCTCACTGCCCCGCCACCTCCCACTTCCGCCGACGCACCCTCGCCTCATTCTGCACTGCCATCACTTCTCTCCGCCCCCACTCCTCCCTGCCCCCACTCCCGCCCCACTCGTCTCCGCCCCCCTCCTCCCTGCCCAAACTCCCGCCCCACTCCTCTCCGCTCCACTCCTTCCTGCCCCACTCCTCCCAACCCCCTTCCTCCCCGCCACCACTCCTCCCCGTCCCCCACCCGTCCCCCACCCGTCCCCACCCGTCCCCCACCCGTCCCCCACCCGTCCCCCACCCGTCCCCCACCCGTCCCTCACCCGTCCCTCACCCGTCCCCCACCCGCCCCCACCCGTCGTCCCCCACCCCTCGTCCCCCACCCGTCCCCCACCCGTCCTCCGCCCGTCACCAATCCACGATGCCCGCTCTTTTCTCGGCCTTGCCTCCACCTCCCCGTCACCTCGTGTCCCCATCCCCGCCCACCCACTGCCCTGCGCCGCTTCCCCCTCGCCCGCGCCGCCCGCGCGAGGCGCCGTATCTCCGTCTCCGCAGCCGCGGGGGATTGATGTCCCGGGGCGGCGCCCGACTATCGCCCCGCGACGCGACGGCGGCGCGGCGTCCGCCTATAGCCATCCGCCGGGAATTAGGGCGGTTCGAACCATCCATTCCGATTAACGCCGGTAGCGCCGCCGCCGCGCCCGCCACACACGGCTGCGTGGAGGGCGAGGGAAGCGCCGGTGGGCCCCTGATTTGTACCCCGGAGGTCACGTGCCCACAATGCAGCCCCCCGTGGCTCGCCGCCGCGCCGGGGGGGCCGGTGGCGCCATTGTGCGAAGGGGGGAGGGGCTTCCGGCGCGAGCTAATGCCTCCGCCGACGCCATCCCCCGCTGCCCCTCCCACGCCCCACCCGCCTCTCCGTTTGCGGCTCTCCTCCCCTCCCACCCTCTTGTACTCCCTCCACCCGCCTCCCACACTGCTCCGACCCCACCACTGACATCGCGACTACCCTCTCCACCACCATCCATGCCTGGAAACCAACCTGCGATCCCGCTCGCGTCCCCACCCGCGTCCCCGCTCGCGTCCCCACCCGCGTCCCCACACGCGTCCCCGCTCGCGTCCCCACCCGCGTCCCCGCCCGCGTCCCCACACGCGTCCCCGCCCTCGTCCCCGCCCGCGTCCCCACCCGCGTCCCCACCCGCGTCCCCACCCGCGTCCCCACCCGCGTCTCCACCCGCGTCTCCACCCGCGTCCCCACCCGCGTCCCCACCCGCGTCCCCACCTGCGTCCCCACCCGCGTCTCCGCCCGCGTCCCCACCCGCGTCCCCACCTGCGTCCCCGCGTCACCACCCGCGTCGACACCCGCGTTCCCACCCGCGTCCCCACCCGCGTCCCCACCCGCGTCCCCACCCGCGTCCCCACACGCGTCCCCACCCGCATCCCCCCCGCGTCTACACACACGCCCTTTCTCCCTCTCCTTCCCCCACCCCCGCCATCGCTACCACCACTCAGCCCCGCTCACACCCATTCTTCTCCCCGAGGCGGCCCCCGCCGTCGCCGCTGCAGCCGGGATTACCTCCCAGGGGCGGTGACTCCATTTATCCTGCCCCTAATAATAATCGTGAAGATTGCTATCCCGTGATGAATACAGACAGGAAGAAGGAGATTTGTTGGCAGCGGGCGCTTCCTGTGCTCCCCGATCCCCCGCACGTCTCCGTAATAGGTTTCTTTGACGTATATGAGCATGTCATTGTTGCTGATATGAAGATCGTATTTGAAGAGCAAGATATATTACCAGATGATCTTGTAAAGGCAGGTTTTGTAATTGTAATTACTTTAATACGTGGTGGCCTTAGGTGCTGTTGCATGTTTTGTTTATATTTCTTCTTCGATATTCATTATCTACAATTTTAAAGGAAAATTTGATCATTCAGGTGAATGTCGTTCATTATTTTCTATTTGGTAAATTTACTGTTTTACTTTTTGTACAAAATATGTATATTGAAAATAGAAATGAAATAGTTAGTTTAGTCCCCACAATACACTGACAAAGAGTCTTGGAGGGGGGATGGCATTATCGTGTGGGTCTGTTGTTTTCAAGAACCATCTACTTGTATGTGAACCATCTACTTGTCTATTAAACTGTTCCGGGCAGAACCGTTAACTAAAATTAAAATATAAATTTCTCGTATTATGTAAGTAGGAAAAACAGAGAATTAGGCGCAAGAATGAAATGTTTTTCGGTCCAAGAGATGACTGAAGCTCTGCCTGGAGTTTTGATACGAGTGTATACGAAACTGCGTGTAACGCGTGTATAACGTTTTATTACGTAATCATGTTGAGAAATTGATTTTTGTGTCAAAGAACAGTTTTGTGTCAAAGAACACGGTCTTCTTTCAAACTTCTCTACACCTAGATGCATCACTTCTTCCATCACAATGTTTGCTTCTTTTAAACATGGACAAGCGATATATTACTGTATCGATATCAAAGTGTCATTTAACAAAAATCTGGAGAATTGCCAATCTAGCGTGGTGACATTTGATTAATGTTGATCGTTAATACGCGATCTAGGTATATTTCTCATATGGAACACACATGAACTTGCGTGACTCGGAAGATTTATGTTGTGATTCAATACGTAGAGTTGCAATAAAAGAAAAAAACTTAGGATATCCTTTCCGAATAAATGTACTGATACGCAATATTTTCATGGTCAAAGTAATATCTGAAAATGCACATACTTACATAAAACGATCTATTGTTTTTTAAAATATTCTAATAGAAATTTTCCCGCTTACAGTAGCTTATCAAAGGGGGCAACTAGGAATTCGAGCATAGTTTTTTTTTACTTCTTTGCCTTTCTTCGTAAGAAGAGAAAGAATAGTAATCGTGCGCCAAAAAATGGCGATGTTGCGCCAGAAAATTTTTTTATTGTCCTGGTAATGCAAAAGTTGATAAATCTTGTTCCTGTACGCAGCAAAACTTCCTCCAACACGTAATGTCTGAATCCATGTTTTGTGGACCCCTCACACCGAAGAATCGATTGACAGCAAAACGTCTATTTGTTCGTCATTCTGTGCTAAACGCTAGCGCCTAAACAGTTCAGGGTCTATTCTCAAAAATTGAAAATCCCGATCGAACTGAATGAACTAGACCCTACGAGTTTGAAATGGATGTTGAGATTTATGGAGGTTCATTACATGAAGTATAAATAGCATTTTCAAAAGTTTCTCAAAAATTGGTTCCAATTTTTTTTATAGAATTTGGTCTCAGATATTGCAAGAAAACCTCTTAAAAAGGGCGTGGGTCTCATTTTCGTCAAAACCTTTTATTTTAGTATTTCGAAACTTACAAAAGTTCTAAATTTAAGTGTCGATTTCTTGCCACTAGAATGTTAAAGATAGATATTTCTTTCTAATAAAATCTGTGGCGTAATGGTTGACCTCGAAATAATGTCATGTAGAATTTCTAGAAAATATTAGTTTTCCAGTAATTTTGCGTGATACATAGGCAATGCTTAAACAATTTATTTCTCACAAACGGCTTTAATTTTTTGTTACTTTTTCCGGATGTAGCAAAGAAAGGTAAGAAAGTGGTGGTGTTCCCATTTTTGGCGAACTGTTTGTGTTTACGAAAACTGCAAACAACAAAAAATTAACATTCCAAAAGTAAATTATTGATGATACGAATTATTTGTTAAATCAAGTGGTTTTTTTTTCAAAAATTCAGTTCTTTAAGAAAAGATCATGTGTAATTTATTTAAATATTAGTAATTTAGATTCATTTTGCAAATTTTCGAAATTGCTAATTCGAATTTCCAGTACTTTTTTTGCTAGAATCATTAAATAGTACGGCGCAAACCAGTCCTGAGGAAGACCACAAGATGGTCGAAACGTTGGCATCACAGCCTTCGACGCGGTATCACCCAGACACTCATGATCATTTGAATGGAGAGAGTAGTTATGTAATCCGAGTATCATAGTGAATGTTAAAGTATTCCATCAAAAATATGATTTTGTCATCCGTTCCCCAGCAGAAAGAATCGAAAGCACACAATCAAGCAAAATATTTACTTCTAACAGAAAATATTTAAATACAGTCTTAACGTTACTGAGTATTATTCATAAATACCGCCATCATTAGTTCTTAAAATATAAAATTTTTCTTCTATTTTACAGTTTATTCGGGGACCCACCGTTGATCTCTCTCATTGCTGTTCTCCAAGCACCGGAATGCCGTTGGTGGGCTATCGTTATCAAAGAAGACCAGACGTTCCGGATTAGTCGGGACGGACCCCTATTTGGAGTCCCTGTCCCGGATTACTTTACAGCTACCGCTTACGTAGTAGATAAAGTTATGTAATACTGCGAGATAACACGGTAACGGCATTTTCGGCAGAAAAGCTCTTATTTCAAGGCTTTGGTTACGAAAAAATGGATAAATGCAGTAGCTAAATTTAGAAAAAAAATAATCAAACATGTGGTGTAGCCAGAATCTATGATTTGTGGATTCTTGATACCGAAAAATGAAATGACGCCAAGACGTCTGTCCGCCCATCTATGAACAACGCTAGCGGCTAAACAATTCTGTCGCTTTTCTCCAAAATTGAAACACCCCAATCGATATGGTTTATGTGGCGGCCCTTTGAATTTGAAATAGATATTTTAATCTTGGAGAGTGTTTTACAAGAAGTCTCTGGAAAGTTTTCCAAATTTTCAAAAAACATTTTCGATCGTGTTTGATAACATTTTGTTGTTGGATAATGTGAATAACGTTGAAGAGAATTGTACAACTCTTATATTTGTTGATAACTCTGATGTTTTGAAAATTGAAAACATTAAAAAAATTTCGGATCCTTCCTACAACTTAAATGTTAAAGATAAAGATGTTCCCCTTTGTTAAATCTGTTCCTTAAAGAAAGGTTTTGAAATAAAATTATTTACAATTTTTCAAACATTTTGGAACTTTCGCGTAATTTTCCTGAAATGACGGGTGAGAAAGTATGTGCTGTTTTAGCACGTCTAGATTTTGACATTAAAACGGGACGTCAAAATGAACCTTTTTGTGACAATGACTTATCGGCATAAAAGGCCGTCGATATTAAATTTACCATAATGTGTTGTTTGCTTGGCATATTTTTAAAAATTAAGTGAAACAAATTCTTGCGTTCGTCTGCCATGTAACATGTGTGTTTCGAGCCAGTTTTGGTTTCTAGAAAAGTAAAATGCAGCTATCGCGTCATTTAAACTTATAGATGCTTTAAAGATATCGATTTTTTCTAAAAAAATCGACAATAATCTGATCCTTCTGCTTCTAAGGGTTTCTGTGTGACTCTCTGAATTGAGAAATACTGACCTACCACGTAATGAATGGAAATGCAAATGAAACAAATGCGTATTTTTTAATGTTCCTTTCTAAAATATTCTGTTTTGTGTGCATTGAATGCTTATGTGTCACGAAAGGTATACGTATTTATTTATTTTTTCATTTATTTAATCTTAATTTCCAAACCTAAATATTTGTGACAAAATACTGTTCTGCCCTTTTTTCGTCATGTAAAAAATTAAAATGTCACGTTTTTATGTTTTCAAAATATGCTCACCTTCTCGTTATCGCTAACAGAGATTTTCCTGTCTCAACGTAACGTGGAAAATTGAATGCGTCTAGTTCGAGTATTGTCGTTTCCCAAACGTCGCTAACTGTCCCAGAGTAAGTTTATCTTTTGATCATATTACCGAACTGTAGACACCGAGGGTTTAATTTTGTGAGGTACTATAAGAAGGTTCCCTCCAGATTCTCGAGATGAAGCGACATATCCGCTATGAGAGTCGTTTCCATGGACATGTAGCTCTTCCAGGAGCTCTTCTGGCAGTAAAGGAGATGCGAGGGGGGAAGAGTTTGGCTGCGGAGTTGTAGAATTTTCTTGCGACAGTCGGCGGCAGCAGTTGTAACTGTAGCAGTTGCTGCTATCTCTCTCGACTTGGGAATATTTAACTAACCTCTTTGTAGTTGTTTTAAAGCGCCTTGGGATCTTTCTGTAAGCGACGAAACTTTATTTGGGAGAGAACTTCTCCCAACGCGCATGCAAGGCTGGGAGCTGGGGAGTTGAGGAGGCACAGGGGAAGGAGGAAGGGGAAGGAACTTGCCAACGATGCGTGGGTGGTGCGATTGCTCTGAGAAGTTGCGTGTAGAGATAAAGAACGCGGAAATTATTGAAAAAAGTAAAATTTTGATTTTAATCGGGCTCTAATTGAAGATAATGATCCAAGTCAAAAACAATATCTGGAACATTCTTCTTCCAAAGATAGTGATTTTAATACATTTTAATGCCACTTATATAAGATTACATTAAATAAGTCAGATTACGCCTTTATTGTCTACTTGCTGATATATTATCAGAAATAAATTCAATTCATAGTGCATCATATTGAAAATAATTTATATTTAAATAATTTGTACTAAGTTCAGAAAAAATTGAAAAACACAAACATTACGTAGATAAAATTACATTCTCTACCACATGTAATGATTTTAATTACTTCCCCTTCTGCTTACTATAATTTCTAATTTAAATGAATTTTTGATATTTTTAACTTCAAATTTTATTGATAAATTACTGATTCATTAAAGGAGTATGTTCGTCAAAATGTTGTGGTATTATTTTTATTCAGAAAAAAAGCATACATATTTCAAAATTAGAATGTAATCTAATACGTCGGATACGCCGCATATGCGTTGGAAAAAGTCTGGAATGGCGATACCATACATATTAGCTAAGAGTTGAAGGAGAACTTTTCTCTATGGAGATACGGATAGTGGATTGGTGGAGTACAGGTGACGTGTTCCGGAGAGCAGAGTGTGCGCGACAACAGACTGTTCATTATTTAGCATACGAGATAGTGACACCTAGACACATCTCCGGTTCTAGGACTCAATTCCAGCAATACCATTCAGCTGTCTCACTTTCGCGCTTTCACTTGTTAAGATGACTTACTAGCACGAGGTAGTACACTCGCTCACCTCATGACATTTCCTACGATATCACTATTCAACAAACTGTGGAAATACAAGATTCCTCTGTTTCAGGTGTAAAAGATAGTTTTACCGGCAGCATCGTTTTTTGAATGAAGTCTTTATTTACGGTGCAATATTAATCTTTCACAAAGCGATTAAATTGACAAAAACATGAAACGCTCCGAGTTTTTAAGGCAAAATTGTTGGAGTATTATTTGTCACAGTATTTATTTCACTTCACGTTGAAAGGCTAGAGATGACTATTGTATATCACAGGGAAAACTATAGTTTTAATCAATTGAATGAAATTTCAACTAGATGTTTGACCTATCGGTCTTTGTTCAAGCTTATGTTTTATCCTGAATTATGATTCGAAATTAACTGCTTTTAAATGCTTGATGATTTTACAACTAAACAATATAATGTAACATTGGTATTTGTGAGTTGGAAATCCATTCAATTTATCAATAAATGTTACGTATTTGAAATATATTAAATGTGAAGAATATTATTAAATATTAAAAACCACAAAGGGCTGAATTTACAAACCACATATTTTGTTGAGAATTCAAGATATATACGTATGTATATAGGATAGTAAAAAGTGGTTATTTTGGTTTTGCGTGATTAATTTGTCTCAAAAGAAAAAGTGACTGACTCGTGAGTGTTTCAAACATGCTTCAGAATTGTAAAGAACTGATGATTCCACAAGTCTCACAATATTAATAATAAATAATTCCTTTACCGTTTTGACCTCAGAAACATAGACTCCCTTACAAAGAGTTTTTACTAACTACGGAGAAAAGAGAAAGCTATGTAATAATTATAAAATATCAAAAAAAAAACATTTCAAAATATTGACTAAAACATTAGTGAGTGACTTTCAAAAGTAGGTAGCGAGACATACAACACGCCGGTATTTACTCTCTTGCTACCGGTATTTACTTTCTTGCTACCGTTTACGCAGTGGAGAGAGTTATGTAATTCTGGGCAAAAAACGGCGAATGTTTGGCAGAAATACTCTTATTACAGGGCCCTGGTAACGATGAAGTGGATAAACCCAGTTGCTAAATTTAGAAAAAAAATCCTCAAACCCGTGCTGTAAAAAGAATCCATTTTTGTGGGTCCTTGATACCTAAAAATCGAATGACGGCAAAACGTCTGTCTGTCCGTCCGCCTGTCCGTCTGTAAACAACTCTAGCGGCCAAACTGTTCAGTCAATTTTCTCCTAAATTGATATTCCCCAAACGATCTGGCTGGTGTCAAGGCCCCTTGAATTTGAAATCGAAAAAATGACTCCATCGCATTTAATTGTTTTGTTGGACAGTGTGAAGGGCGTTTAAGAGAATGGTGCAGGCCTCATCCTGCTCAAACGTTTTTCGAAGTTTCCCTACAGCTAAATATTAAAGATACAGATTTTTTTCCTTAATGATATCTGTTCCTTAAAGATAGATTTTGATGTAAGGTCATATACAATTTTTTGAAAAATTGAGTTTGCATGATTTGCATGAAAATATATGCTTTATAATTTACGAGTTTTATAATTTTTCCAATATCGTCAAAGACGGGATGTCGTTAAAAGTTCGTGCGGAGGTTCAAAGCTCAAAGTGGTGTTGTAAACTCGAGAATTCATTCGTGTTGTATGTCGAATGGGAGTACACACGATTCTCGCAACCTAAGTTTCGATAGACGAACATCATTTTAAACCCACGCACGATCTATGGTAATAAGCATTCCGATTCCATCAATTCAAAAATTTGCATTTTTCTTCGTTTGCACGCGCAACTAGGTTTGTCTTCTGCAATACTTAAAATTATTATCGGATATCGGTTCATTGTTAGCAGAAATTTCTGGACGTTATGGAAAGAGTAAACCGTCAAGAAACTGCTATGAAAGAAAGAAGTATTTCTGAGCCAGGGGCCAAAAAAATGTTCCTTTAAGATAAAAACCGTTTTTTTC
This sequence comes from Acheta domesticus, assembly GCA_031308135.1. NCBI lineage: Eukaryota > Metazoa > Arthropoda > Insecta > Orthoptera > Gryllidae > Acheta > Acheta domesticus. The sequence continues at coordinate 217,326,642 of JAHLJT010004567.1, forward strand.
TTTTCTCTTACTCTCCTCCTATCTTCTTCCTTCTGATCCTAATATGTTTATTTTTTACAGTAATTACTACTATTTATATTATCGTTCTTATTATATTATTTTTTACCTTCGTCAGCATTTTTTTTCATCTTCTATTCTCTCTACTTCCTCCCCTCCTCCATTTCCCTCTTCTTCCTTTCCTTCCCTTTTAATTTTTATTCACTTGCTTCTGTCTCTTCTTCTCTTCATTCTCCTCTCTCGTTTCTTCGTGCGTCATCGTTTGTGTATGTTTTCGTTTCGCCTGCGCGTCCGCCCGCGCGGCCCACATCCGCTGCTTGCCGCCGCCGCCGCCGCGCGCGCCCTTGCGCCAGCGGCCGCAGTCCGCAGCGCGCTCTTCGGCGCCGCCCTGCGCCGCCTGTTTTGTTTTATTGTGACGCCCCTCTGCGCCTTGCCGCCGTCGCGTCGGTTGTTTATTTCGCGCTGCGAAGACGCTGGCAACCCTGGTTCTCCGTTTTTGCTGGGAACGGCGCTGCCCCGACGCGATGGTTCGACTGTCCCCCATCCCCGCCGCCCCCGCCGCCCCCGCCGCCCCCGCCGCCCCCGCCGCCCCCGCCGCCCCCGCCGCCCCCGCCGCCCCCGCCGCCCCCGCCGCCCCCGCCGCCCCGCCGCCCCCGCCGCCCCCGCCGCCCCCGCCGCCCCCGCCGCCCCGCCGCCCCCGCCGCCCCCGCCGCCCCCGCCGCCCCCGCCGCCCCCGCCGCCCCCGCCGCCCCCGCCGCCTATCCACGTTTTGCGTTATGTAGGAAATGTGTCCTCTTCTCTTTACTTTCTTTATTCTTTTCTTCTTATTTATTTTTTAATCCTTTTCATTCTCACCCTGTTCATTTTTCACTCTTCTCCACGATTCTTTTGGTGCTTTATCCTCCTCTCTTGGCCCCGCCTTTCTTGTTGTCCATCTTTGTATTCTCCTGGATATTCTTTTTAGTACTCACTTTATCCTTATGTTCTTAATATCATTTTTCTTTTTCCTCCTCCTGACATTTTGTCTTGATTTTATATTCCTCATTCCTATATTTTTACTTTTTCTTACGCTTATGTTTATTCTGATGAGGGGTTATAACATTTGCGTTTTCATGAACATATTTGATTTCAAAAGATGAAAGAGTTTCAAGTATCGAAGTGAATAATTATTTAACCTATTTACGTGTGACATTATTATGACGTTTCTGGAAGTCTCTTCACACCTTTTGATATCTTGCTTGCCCTATAACAAACTTTTATTACTGAATTTTGCAAACTTCAGGATTTGTTAAAATAATAGTTGATAATTAAAATTATTCGAAAATGGAACGTTAAGAAGAAATTTAATCGATTCAATTTATCTGCCTACAGATGAATGAGATTACGGAAATCAAAGGAACCATTTTATTGACCGCTTTTTTCACACACGTAGAAACTTCTTTTAAATCTTATGTATTATTCACTTTCTAATACTCGTACATGACATATTTAAACACCAATACTTCTCATTTTTCATTTTCTGACAAATCCATTCTAAGAGAGAGAGAGTGAAAGAAACAGAGAAAGCGAGCGAGAATACTTGTAAAAAGATTAGTTTTTGCGTGATACAGTGTGTGATGTGTTCATGACTCCGCTGTTCCAAATGTGATGGAGCGTAAGATAAGAGCAGGGTAGTGGCAACTCTCTCTCAGACGAATTCTGTAATATTCTTCCAGAAGCTTTCACTCGGGTGATATACGACACTTCTCTTTATCTTCCTTTTTTTTATTTTTGACCTATTTTAGGCGGCCTCGACTGCGATTCTGGCAAATGTCTCTCTTCGAGTTACACACAAAATGTGTTATGGAAATTGTTCTGAAACTCCAGGTTGGCTTTGACCCAAAATGCAAGGAGAGATATGTTAGTCATTCGTAATTATCTCGAAGGTGAATTTTTGCAACATGTCTGAAAAAGTAAATCAAAAACAATGTGTATATATATGTACAAGAAGGATATGATTAACAATTGGTGATGAGAATGTGAATTTGAAAAAATAAATGACAAAATTCTACGTTCACCTGACTGACCATTACGGAAACACAATTCATGTTATATGTTTAGTTACATCGTTGGTTAATTTGTGTTCGAAATTGAAATTAGAAATTAAAATTAAAATTAAAAATAAAAATTAGAAGACACGATAAACATAATTGGTGAAAAACGTAGTTCTTGCGGCACAAACCGTCTGCGCTGCTCGTAATATTTTAATGTTTTACATCATTCTAAAAAAGTGTATGTATATAGTTGAAAACTTGTATTATATAGTTGATTTTTTAATGTTTTGGCAAGTTCATTATCGCGGGTTTTAAAGAAAATAGCTGTTATCATGTTTAAAATTAATATTGATAACCAAGAAAAATTTTCAAAAATTTCAATTAAATTAAATCAGTTAAGTTTCTAGTATGACCAATTTATTTTGAACTATACATAATAAAATATCACGTTGTTCGACAATGAAGTGAAAGATTTTGTGGATTTAAAAATATAATTCTTTTTTGTCAATAGAAAATCTACTCTTGTTTTTCTAAAAATATTCTTTAAATTATATTCATAAATCTTCAAGCATCTGAGAGTTTTGGGTGGCCTATTTCCATTCAAAGGACTATTCTACTACCGAGATAACAGTAAACTGTACTGGCTTATAGTAAATGCATTCTATTGAATTTTATTAATTAGTTCTACTTAGTGAGATGCGTTTCTCAGTATGTTTTGCTGCAACATTCGTTATTAGATCTATTGATATAGAGATGCAATATATTTTCCACTGGAACGAAAAATGCACGAATTATAATACCGTAGATTCACATAAATATAGACGATTAATTAAACAATTGCTTCAAAATTTGTCTTTGATGTTACATAAGTTTACTAGATAGCCTTAAATGTAACACTAGAACATGTGCAACCACAGTATTTAAAATGAATTCACACATCTCTCAATATCACTCAGTGAATGTCTACCAAATTGTTAGCAATTTCCGACTGTACGGTCTGTAAATAAATGCGAAAAATCATGTGGATGAATTTATCGGTGAGATCTGTTTTTTGACATCTGTGCGAAAATAAGATTTTGCATTAGTTTACTTTTTCAAACCATGATTCTTCAACTCAATGCACAGAATATTTTTTCCGTTGTGCAGCTTTAATTACTCATTTAACTTTGATCACACCAACTAGACCAACAGCGCCATGGAGAGCAAAGGGCGGATCACTGCATGCAACGGAATTTATTAATTTCGCGGCGATGCCCCCGGCAATAACGTCAGCACCGATGGGAATGGTAGGGGGCAGTGGCGGTGAAGGTCTTATGGTAGCGAATATGGAAACGGCACAAAATGAAGGAGATAGCATTCGGAGAACCTTTAGCCAAGTAAGTATTTCACATTCGTAATGTTAACATTTTTTCGGTTCCATGTAATCCATTTGAAAGTGTATTTTCTGTAGTTAAGTTTATCATAAGCTTTAGCGATCAATACCCTGATTCTAACACTTGAAACAGAAGTAAATATTACAAAGCAAACAACTTAGCAAGAAATCACATTATGTTCCTTAAAAAATAAAAATTCTCATCCCATTTGACTGTTTGACTCTTTGGAGCTGAAGCAAAGAAAAGCTAGTGGAGCTACAACAGCCCATACTATCTCACATTATTTCTAAATTTGCAATTTTTGAAAATTCAGGGAGGTCAACGAAAACTCGTCCCATTCTTTTAACCCGGCAGTAGGCGCGCCAAGTTTTGTAACAAATTGAGTTGCGCGGGGTGCCTCAGTCACCCCACATTAAAAATGTCAAGAAAATAATTAATAACAAACTATTTTATTTCTTTAATAAATACGTGTTTATTTCCAAGTATTTATACATTTTTTGGAAAGAAGTACAAATAAAATTTTAACTTTTAACAATATTCTTTTTGCAAATAACTTTCACAAAGGAGGGGCTCAAGAAATTTCTCCTCATCGCGTATAATATATATAATATCTTCTGTGCCTAAAAAAACAGTCAAAATTATAAGAATATAAATAATATGATGTAAACATATTACAACATAATACAACATATATGAGAATATAAATAAATATAAACAAATTTACATATATCACAATAATATAAATATATTATAATCGTATCATTAAAATATTTGTTATGAAAAAATATTATCGAACAAAACCACTTACCATGGTGAATATTTGATAATAAACCTCTCTCTATGCTGTTCTGCTGATATCAACTGTGAACAGCGAGGCAGGAAGCGATAACAAAGGTTGCGCGAGGTGACTCGGTGGCCCCCACGCAGCGCGCCATCACCTTTGCGACGAAATTTCCAAGAAAGGACAGGAAACGGTTGAAAGAGAAGGGTCAAGATATGTGCACAAATCTGTCGTCGAAAGGTATTGAGAAGCTCACAAGATTATAAATAAAACTAAGAGTATAGTGAGCTCCGAAACAATGTTGGGGTGACTCAGGCACCCCGCGCGCCTACTTCCGGGTTAAGCGCCCCTACTTCTCTCCATGTAAAAAAAATAAAGAAAAACTTTGATGTGACTTTTGAGTAAACATTTTTTTAGTTGCATACATTTCAAATTAAAATTACACGAAAATTACTTGTTTATAAAAAAATTGTGCATGACCTTTTTTAAAGATGATTTTTAACAATAGACACCGTTTAAGGAAGACGTATCTTCAATTTTGTAGTTTTGATACATACATTTTTTGCATATGTCGAACAAATGAAGAGGTAGACGGAAATGAGACAAGCATAGTATATTTTACCGTCCCTAATTGTAAGTACGTAAGAAGAAATTTTAAAGAAAGAAATTGGAGCGGCTTTTGAGAAAAATTTAAAAATTGACTATGTTTCTCGTCAAATTGCACGAAAACTACTCATATTTTTGAAAACTGAATAGGATATTATTAACAGATTTGTCTTAAAGGAACAGATTTCTTTAAGGTAAAAATCTCTATTTACAATATTATACCTCATCGTCATAAAAATTATTCTCCCTGAAGAACCCTTCTGAACCGCTGCAAACTCGGTGGGTATTTTACACACCATTCGCTAAGCCAATGATTTCGTTTTCACGGTCGGACTCACACTGGGGGTTAGGAGGTCGTCGCTCCCACAGGTCTAGATAAGAAGGCTTCAAACGACCGAACCAGCTATTGCGACATCAGGTGGCTCCAGAGCGTCACCTGCACGTACACTGTGCCTAGGCGACGCGTTCGAAAGCCAGTTGTCCAGTTAGACGCTTTCGAGAGAAGCCGCATCGTGGGTGTGCGGGCAGCTGGTTGGTGCTGTCGCTGTAATGCACACCACACCGTACGGACACCACCATCGCCCGCTGTCGGCGGCAATGCATTGAGAAAGGCACGCACATACGAAATGCAGGATTTGGACGTCCGCCACGCACCACATGCAGGGAGGAACGACGGATTGTTCGCTACGCGCGAACAGATCCAACGGCAACGATAGGTGCTATTCAGCGGGCTGTGTAGCCGGCATGTCACATTCTGTAAGTGCCAGTACCACTGGCAGGCGGTTACACAAATCAAGGCTCGCCGCACGCTGTTACGACACCTGCCACTTACACCCCAGCAATGTCTTTACAGAGTTACCTGGTGTCGGGAACGACGGACCTGGGGCCATGCAAACTGGCAGCGGGTCATCTTCAGCGACGAGTTCCGTTCCGCCTTGATGGCGACGACCACCGGGGCCATGTGTGGAGGCGTAGTGGGGAGCGTCACGACGAGCCGTTTGTGGTATTCCATCGCACTTCCCGCCTGCCTGTTGATGTTTTGGGGGCGCGATATCCCACGGTGCCCGTTCACCGTTAGTGTTCCTTGGAGGCACCGTGACAGCCGCACGGTACATTCAAAAGATTCTGCAACCGTTGGCTCTGCCATTCGTGAACGCCCACGCCCATGCTCTATTTCACCAGGACAACGCGCGTCCGCATACTGCAGCCATCTCCGAGCATGTCTTGCTGCCGTGGATACTGTGCGGCGTGGATAGTGTGGATACGGATACGCATCGCCGGACCTCTCCTCGATCAAGAATGTTTATGGTGCTATGGAGTGTGCGATGAGGATCCCACCCCTACCCACCAATACGCAAGAACTGCGCACCCAGGTGCAAGATGCATGGGATGGACTAGCACAGGACTCCATTCGAGACCTGCACGACTCCATGCCGCGACGTTTGAACGCGTGTGTTTGACAACATTGTGTCCCCACGCCATGATTGTAATGACATGTACCATCTGTGGCCGTGTAGCATAATACACGTTGGTGCTACAAATGTGAGAGTGTAATCATTTGGAATGCGTGGTACCATACATCTGCCTGCCAACAATAATTGCAATCCGCCTAGTCCTTCTGGGTGCATATTTTTTATGACGATGAGTATGACGAAGTTGCCACAAAATATTGCACTTTTACAATTTTCAAAACATTTGAGATCTCAACGAACAGGTGAACTGAAACATTCTCTTCTAAGTGTCCTTTACGGTTTTCGAGGATAAAGTTTATTTCAAAACATTGGTGCCATTTTAGGCAAATTTTGAAAATGTTTTGAGGATTTTTGTAAAGTGCCTACAAAAATCAAATTATGCTGTTGAAACTTCCAAGACTTCCAGTTCGTTTAGATAGATCGACGAATATAATTTTGGTGAAAATCGACTGAACGGCTTAGCACTAGCGTTGAACACAGACCGACAGACAGACATTTTGCCGTCAAACAATTTTTCGGTATCAAAGTCCGACAAAATTTCGATTCTGGTTACACCACATGTTAGAGGAAGTAATTTACTGTGTGTTGGAACAGCATTTCTCCACCTTTTCGTTACCAGGGTCCGGCAATAAGTGTTTTACTGTCGATATTTCGCCGTTTTGGGGTGCACGATTACAAGCTTTTCTCTTCTTATGAATTAGCTTCGTGAGAGCCAGAAAATAAAGCAAAATTGACAGTAAATCATGCATTATTAATACTGATTTCAGTGTTATTTTTAAACGTCCTAATTTCCGACTAACGCAAACACAGAACCACGCTATCTCAGACTCTAGGGCAGATTATCGAAAGCAATATCCTAAATTGAGATCATCCAGCACAGCGCGGACGATTATTGCAGCGCCTTGCCCATCAAACAGCGCGGCGAGATGTGGTTCGCAGACCGAGCGCCCTAATGGGTTCCGCGGCGAGCGCGCTCGTGGCTCCGACAATTTCGAGGAACTCGACTGAGGCAGCTGAGCGTGCGGGGTAATCCTGGCGTCTCTGGGGTCTCTTCCTGGGACTGCGTTCGCGGCCTCAACGCCCCGCCCTTCGATCCCCTCTTTTCGTCCTCTGCTCTATCAACAACCCCCCCCCCCCAATTCATCCCTCAGCTTCCCAACCGTTCCAGCTGCTGCTACGTCGTTCCGCTCCGCTCTCCATGAAGGCCAGGGTCGGTGACATGGCGGCATGTACACATGTTATTAGTGTTTACATAGAATTAAATTGCGACCCATCGTACTATAGTTTCTTCTTATTAAATTATTGGTTTTTTTCTGGCTGCAGATTTAGCAATGTTGTCAGACTGTATTTGCGAAACCCAAACGTTGATATTTAAGTATTACATATTTTAGTGTATTGCAATTGTTGAAAAGGTTAAAAGCAGAGAACTCGAGTGATGGATACGGTTTTAACAATGATTTATTGACTTGATCTACATTGAGTAACGTATCGACAAAAGACTGACGAAAGGAAAGAAACTGAACGTACATATTTGATTAAGTTAGGGTTGTCCATTTGGCATTTCGCAGAAGCCCTGAAACACGTCCTGACACGCACCATTATAATTCACAAGTGGATGTGCCAAAAATAACTCAACTTTGCATCGCTGTAGCCAAGATATATTGCCTAGATATATCTAGCGTCGAAATGTTGTACTGCTACTGGTTTTGCAGGTACAATGAGATTCTCGCTTATCTGTGGAAGCACCTCGTAAAACTGCAATTGAATAAATTTTCAGCCTAAATAAAATAAAAGAACAAATGGTCTGACAATACCGTCTCTTCTACTGATTTATAATATTTATTTAATCTTATTAATTTTAATAAAGTATCTGAAGACTAGCTATTCGGATGTCTTCCTTGGTCATAGTTGCCTGAATTGGCGTGTGTAATATTGCTCACAAAAGATCGGTTTATATAAATAAAAAACGGAACGTTTATTCGGTAACTAGACGTCGAAATGAGTACTGTAAAAATACAGAAATGTTTTTAAGAGAAGCAAACAGGTCTATTCAAGTTGAACTAAAGACTGTCTCGGGTACAGTTTGATATGTCTCATGTACAGCAAATATGCCAAGCGAATCATTATATGTGTGTCTTTTAATAAACATTACGACTGTCTGAAAATCATAAGGAACTTTTATTAACTAAAAACAGGTCGAGTCATTTATTCTCACCAACAAGTTCATATTCACTAGTTACTCTACTCATGTGAATGTAAGATCCCCTCTTTTAAGTCTCCCGCACTGTTAACAACCCCACTCAATTCATCCCCCCGCTCACCAAACGACCCAGCTTCTACTGCGTATTTTCGCCTCGCTAACCATGAAGGCGTTGGATTACGTAGAATTAAATTGCGATTCATCGTACCATCTTCTCGTCTACTGCTTTCTAATATTTATTTAATCTTATTTGTTTTACTGATATGTCTCCGACTAGCTATTGGAATTTCTTCCTTGATCATATATCTGAATTGACGTGGGTAATATCGCTCACAATATATTGGTTTATGTAAATAAAAAAAACGAAACGTTGAATTTTAATTCGGAAACTAGATATAGAATTGAATACTGTAAAAATACATTATTTTTTCAAGGTAAACAATAAGGTTTATTCATTTACTACCGCCTATAAGTTCGTATTCTCTAGTTATTCTACTCAGGACATGTGAATGTAGAGCAACAAAAGAAACAAATAGCATTAAGTATAGCACTTTCAATTCTATTGCGTTCACACATTCATTCTAGTATACTTATTTTTCTTTAGCTATTTAATTTAGACTCTTAAAATGACAAAACGATTCATTGTACTTTTTCTGTCGCAAAATTCCAGCAAGCTTGGACTCTTGAGTAGTTGAATCAGGGACCATTGATAAATATCATATTCATTCAACCAAATATGAGATACGCGCACACATAAAACTATAGAATTTTACTTTTAAGAAATTAAAACACTTCCTACGGCTTTTTGAACAAATTGATTAAACTCTTGCCGAATCATAATAAAAATTCCTTAGCGATTTACAAGGCTAACTATTTGCATTTTGGGTACCTCTCTTGGTAATATTTCAAAATTTCATACTCTGGACGTTACATACCCACGCCTTACCACTTGCTCTTTCCTCACAATATCGCCTTAACACCTACTCATAAATAAAAATATAGTCTTGACGATGAAGTAACGCTATAATCATTGGTTCATTGATCCCTTTTATAGGCGCTATCTTTAACTTTTATAACAATGTTGGGCTATACTGTGTATATCCTGATTTATTCATTTCTTCTTTACGACTTTTACTCAGATTTAAATGTTAACTTTCTAGTTCGCCTATAAAGTATTCCAATTCCAATTAAATATAATCTCGGGAGACATTTCATTATCATATCTTAATTACCACATTTTTTCACTACATAAACGTGTCATTTCAGAATATATATCTCATTAGCGGTTGAAGATTTCAAATTACTCTCGGTTACTGTAAATGTTCCAGTTTAAATGTTGACCTTCAGAGATATAAATTACCTTAATGTACATAGGCCATTATTTTCAACCTCCTATCGAACTACTAAACCGCTATTCTCCGAAGCAAGAGGAAAGATTTGTCGATCTACAATAGTTTGCGCATTTCTGTCAACATAACCTCTGCCGTTACCGACGCCATATTACCAATTTGAGCTGAGCTGTAGGGACGACAAAACGGCCAGTGCACTTTACGCTTCAGCCAAGTGCGAGGAGTTATTCGTGTTCTTCAAGAAGAAGAACATAATGCAGCAGGAATACCCCAAAGAATGAGCTGAATATACTGTGTAAACTTTCAAACAAAAGAAGATGAATGTTGGCTCCTGGACTTGCCCTTATTCATGACAACGCCCGTCGTCAGGGTTCTGCGGTAATCGAACAGCTTCTGAAGCAGATGGGCACCGAATGATTTCCATCTCTGTTTCGAATTTGTGGGTTTGCTAGCACTTCAAAGCTTCCAGACGAATGAGAAACTTAAAAACAGAATTGAAGCTCATTCCAAATCACAGCCGGCAAAGGTCTTGGAAGATGGGTTTGAAAAGGTCCCATTGATAGGACAAATACCTGAATCTCCAAAATTATGTAGAAAATTAAACACTTTTTTTACATAACTTTTGTGATAAATTAATTTTTCTTTACTTTCTTTACTTTTTGTAATATTGCACCGGAGGTTGGATCAGAAGCTATTCGTGTACAAATGCTTACTTATATTGTACCATAATTATGGGAGTTCCGTGCTTTCGCTTGCATTTACCAATCCTTTCAGAATTAAAAAAAAACACGTTATAAAGGCAATCTCTGAGGAGTCCCTCCCCCACTACATACTCAATTACAAAGCAATTACTAAAAATATATTTCTGATTCGTCATCCGAATACTTGCATACCCTCAAAAATCTGGGAGCTGCGGATCATCAACCTTCACAGCACACGGTTCACATGCCCTCAGCCGTCTGCACTGACGAAGGTATTGGCAACCTGCGGTTTCGCGCCCAAACACAGGCCCTCCTGGATACAAGTCACGTCAGGATGTCGTACCTCCAACAACCTCCGTCTCGATAGTCCTCATGAGACACGTATTAACCTTTCGATTCTAAACTCCCTTGTTGAGCCATTTTGAACTTCTAGTTCTTTGAAGAATGATTGTTTTCGGGACTGCCTCGTCCCTTAAAAATCCTCTTCTCGTTTGCTATTCCAGCTTGCGCTCATGATCAGGATCTCCGACCATTCATTGCTCATTTATCGACCAATACCTGCCCTTCTGTTCCTCTATTACACTGGCTTGCATTTAACCTCTTGGAATTTACCTTCTCATTTATGCGTACCTATTAGAGCACTATATCTTGGTGTCTCGACACTCTCTCGAGACCCCGTTTCTCAACAACATCCCTTCTCTATTCTGGTGTTCGAGTTCTTGCCGACGTTACTGACGTTGATGATGACTTCCATTCCGATGAAGGCATTATTGACGGAAGGGTGACGTCCTCACCACTGGATCAACGTTCTTGCCTTGACGATCGCGTCCCTTCACTTTGACGCCTCTGACAGTCCCCCCATCCCAACCACCTCCTCCTATCGTTTTGCAAATTAGTAAGTTCCGTTTCCATTAATGTCCTTCATACAAATTTGCATCAGACTTCTATCTTAAATGTGCCAACTAAAAGCTTAACGATCGAGATATAGCGATCATAGCAATCTCTTCGAATCATGAGGTTAGGTCCTGTTAAAATATGAATTAAACAAGTGTTTGAGATTGTGGAAGATTCGTCTCTTTATAGAACCTTATTCAGGGCTTTCTACTAATCTAAAAATGAAATCATAACCTTATGTTTCTCAATTCACACTAATTTTAGCACTTTTACACTACTGAAAGTGATCATAAGGACAATTTACATTTTTTAGATTTTTGCAAACGGGATATCTGTTGATACTCGTGTACATGAAAAGAATAATTTTCTTAATAAAATATGATTTCTAACAATTGATCATGTGACTGACTTAATACAGATGCTCTTGTACTTGAACTTTACTGTAATTGGACGATTAAGGCATTGCGAGAAGGTTTGAAAGTGGACTGTAAAGTCTGTCCAAAGATGAAAAAAATTGCCCTAAATATGAGGACTGCACAACGCTTAAGATAAAATAAACCGTAAAAGAAATGCGGGTTCTTCACTTTCACTGTTAATAGTAATATTCATTAGTAGTTTCTAATTTATGGTTTAATAATGCGGTTTAATAATATGGTTTAATAATGAGATAACTGACACAACCGCGCCGATGTAGATATTTACGAGGTAGGTATGGTGATGTAGAGTACTAGCGAGCTACAGATCTCACAGTTACTGTTGCTAACGACAATGAACAAGAGATATAGTGTCAGTAGGTTACGCCATAATAATACAAGTATATAATATTAGGTCTATAAAATGTAATTTATTATGTATCATACCACCAAGTCTCGATACATAATTGCAGAATTAATAATAAAATTATATTATAGAAATAAAATAACAAGAAAGTTATCATAAAAAAGAGTATTGCTTTCCAGGGAATAGTTCGGGAAAAGGTGAGATTGGTGAGAATAATTATTAGATCCCGTAATTTTGTTGTCAGTTTTAAAAGTGGCACAAGTGACAATAAAATACGTTTGTCCCGTGATATGTCACGAACTAAGTGGAGGAAAGGAATGCAAATAAATATCTAGATCAATGTCTAGTTTCTATTTGACTCTAATGTTCTTGCGCCGATATATTTAACTAGCCAGGTTTCTCTGATTGTGAATTTTGGAGCAAATAATTTTGTTTAATAATACATATAATGTATTATATATAATATGAAACAATATATTATATATAATATTTAACAATATTTTATATATAATATATAACAATATATTATAAATAATATATGATGATATATTATATATAATTTGAATAGGGCTCCATGAGTTGTATTCAGTCTATGAATAATATGAGGTTTCCATGAGAGACGAGTATTCAAGAAGACGCCTAGGTATTTGGTTGGTTTATTTGAAGGGACCCATGTAGTTGTGTAATTATTTACTTATAAAGGGGGAAGTATATTTGTTCTTCGCAAGGTAAAAATTTTGGATCCGTATTTTGAGTTCAGATGTAATCCCCATTGTTTTGTCCATTTAAAATAGGCATTTAAGGATTGTTGCAGGTCATTTACTGCTCAAGTCGCACATTTAAAGATTAAATCGTTGGACGTGAAGATAGCTGTGTCGTCAGAATAGAGAGCCCTAGCACAATTTGATAATTGAGGAAACTCTACCGTGAAGATATTACAGAGGGTTGGATAAAGTTGGTACCCTTGAGAAAATCCGGCTAGTTAGGGTAGATAGCGATAAGGTATTGTTAAGTTTTACTGTGAAGTATCTATTATCTGGAAAGCATTTGTTTATTTGGAATATATTCTGAAAGATCTAGTTTACGTAACTTGAAAAATAATCCATTGTGGCAGACTTTATCAAACGCCAACGACTAGAAAGGCCACTACCCTGAATTATTTACAGCCAGATTTTATTCTAATATTTACATTACAAGAGGATTTTATAGGATAGAAACGAATTTGAAAAAAAAATAGATGCGAATTCTACCAGGCTGAGTGATACCATATAGCAGAATATCTTAGCAGCGATAACTAGCAAAGGTTAATAGCTGTTCAAATAATGTGTAGATCTGTTCACATATTTCAGAAAGTTGCTAAAATAAAAGTAAAATTAGAAAATGTAATTTGAATGTTTGGAATGCACTAGAAATGCATCACAGATATTATTATGAATGCCAATGTAATTAAGAATTAATTTGCTTTAATGATTAAATTATTTTTTTCTAATAAGGGCATTATTCAAAAATATATTTGTATTGTGCAAATAACTATTTAAGCCGAATATCTTTCAGATCAGATTATGTTCCCGATTTTACGACCAGCTAAATTACCATATTTAAGAGAGCGGTTTGAATAACGCATAGTTAGTTATTATGCATTCAGAAATTATGCGATGATTAATTCATTAAAATGCTTGTTTATTTGAACCATGGTTCTAAACTTTTATCTCTTTAATTACCCTAATTTTCATTACATTAATACGTTAAACGGTCACAATCATTATAATTGTTAGAACTAACTCAATAATCTTCTGAAATACATTTCCTACAATTCGTATATTCTCTCATGTTAGTCTGAAATACATTCTTGTTAGATATTCACTATTTTTAATCATTTATTCCGATTAACTAAGTCTTCGTTTAAACAATCTGTCTTGCTCATTTGCTCAGTGAAGCCGTTCCGATCAAATCATTTGCTCGTGGAAGTTGGCAGAAGATTTCGGAAGCCAGGTCTTGGCCAGTAACATTCTGCCCCTGCCTTCGTGTCCACTGCGATCTCCATCCTCGATCATAATGTGTTTGAACCCAGAGACCCCAATCGCCTTTGGTTCGGCTCATTGCTTCCTCCACCTATTCCAATTTCTCCAACGACCACGACCAACACGCACTTCATCGACCCTGGCGACCTGGTCACCCTTTGGATTGCGTCCCCCCTCTCTTGGCTTCTCCTTCGTACTCATCCCCGCTTGCCCTAGCCAGATGCCCCCCGCCGACACACACACCGTCACTCTATCTACGCCAGCAGCCTCAGCCGCCCTCGCCATCCCCGCCCTCTCCGCCACCTCTGCATCCTCTTCCATTTCACCGCCCTCAAAATCTTTTAGTCCACCCGCCATAGCACCTCCCCCCACCAATTCGCTGCCCCCGCTAACACTCCCGTCTCCACCACCTTGCCGCCCCCGCCATCTGGCAGTCCCCGTCATCTGGCAGCCCCCGCCATCTGGCAGCCCCCGCCATCTGGAAGCCTCCGCCATCTTGAAGTCCCCGCCTTCTGGCAGCCCCCGCCACTCCTCGTCATCCCGCCTCCCCACTCCTCACCCTCTAACCTCCACCACTTCCTGTAAAATCATACCCACACTTGTCGCCCTCGCTGCCCTCACCAACCCTGTCTCCACTGCCCTCTCCGATCTCGCAGCTCTCACCTCCCCTCCAACCTCACCACTCTCGCCACCCACGTCGCTATTGCCCTTCCACCGTCTCAACCTCCCCCACTGCTCCTACACCCCTTACACCTTCTTTAATTCCCCTACAACCCCCACTTCTCCCTCATTGCCCTAACCGCCTTAGCTCTCTCCGCCGCTCGCATCGTCCGTCCGACACCCTTGCCGACATCGTCACCCTCACAGCCCACGCCGCCCCGAGTTCCTCTTTGACTCGCTCGAGAATTGCGGCGTTGATTAACGAATGAATATGCAAACCAGCGGCAGTCGCCGCCGCCGCCGCCGCCGACGCTTCAGGAGACGGAAGCAGCAGCGGCGGAGACTTCGTGCTCTATCAGGTGCCTCCTCGGCGTCTCTCCAGATACGTCACTCTAGCTCCTAGCTCCGCGTCACGGTTGTTCTAAACTTGGAAGCTTAATAGCCTTAATTTTAACGCAGCGCTCTCTAATCCAGCGGAGTACTCCGGCAATCCTAACTCCTACGAGCTCTGGCAAATGGGTATTTTTTGTATTCCTAAGAAAGGTTTAGGAACCATTTAAATCATTTGACTTATGTAGAACTTCTTTAGAAATCACTTGTAATGTTAATATTAAGTAGGCTAAATGACTATCGGAATTACAGGTAGTCGTTCGATTAGTAAAGTTTAAAAGTATTAATAATTTTTCATCTATTGATTAATAAGCTTATGACTTACCTTGCATAGTAAAGCTATTCTAATACTTCGGCAAAATACATGTTGAGTGTCCCTGATACTGAAAAAGTAGAACATTCTTGTTCCTAAATGTAGTAAATAACTTCCCCATATACGTTATCTAATCATAACCTACGTTTTGTGGTTCCTTGTTATTTAAAAATTGGTGACGGCAAAAAGGTTGTTTCTTTGCTCGTTCCTCTGTCCGTTTGTCAATCTGTCTGTCGGTCTAGGGTATACGCTAGCGCCTAGACAGTTCAGATGATTATTTTTAAAACTGACGTTCTCCTAAGCTTATATCTACATGCAGTATTCAAAATACATATTTCATCAGTATAATTTGTTTTCAAAGGCAGGTCTGGAAATAATATCATTGAAATGTTTTGAAAGTATGGTTCATTTTCACGTAACTTTGCGTGATATATTGTAACGAGTCAACATGGCACGGAGAATATATATTCATTCAGAAAATAATCTTGTGTGCACACGGACGCCTTGGACTAATGTTGTGTTGAACACCAAGGCAACAACAAGCAACCAAATGAGTGAAGAATCAACAGACAGATGGAAGTTGGACGTCTCAAAGTGCGCACGTATTGATACATACTAAAGTTGGATGTATTGATATTCAGATGAAATGTGGACGTATTGAAAGACAGACGATAAGTAGATGTTCTAAAGTACAGATAATAAATGACCGTACATAGAATTGGAGTTGTAAATGGAGACGTCAATTGATAGACTGAGATGTTTGAAAAAGTTGAAGTGAAGTAAACTGGGAGTTGGACGTAAAACATGAAAGGCATTTGGTATTAAATTCTTTCAATGGAAAAATTGTTAAGTAAAGTTTTTGTTGTTATTGTCATTTTTGTAAATAAATATACTTGTTTTATTTTGGAAACTTGAAATTGTTTCGTAAATATAATTGAACGGTAAGTTGCCACCTTTCAGATCTGCGGTGTATGCCGTTGAATCATCGGTTCTCATAAATAAATGGATGTTTGTAATTTTTTAAATAATCAACCTGATCCACTAAAAGGGAAAAAATAGAACTTTCACAATATTGACGAACTTAAAATAGTTATATATTCAAAAATGCTCCAATTTTTCTCTTTATTTTCTGGCAAATAAAAGTACGCAAAAATTTAGGCAGGTCTCATTTTCGCTGAAGACACCATTTTGACGGATGTGTTGATACCGCTGCCACAAATCAGAAATTGATTAAAATACATGAGACAAAGTGGCAGTAAGCCTAAAAAATTCTAATTTTTTCAACCATATTGGCCGAGAAAAAATGTGTTGCATTATATAATGAACTCACTTCATGCATAAAAAACTTCTCTTTCTGTCTTATCTTCTTTAAAAGTAGTAGTTTTGTGTTTTACCAACGCACTTGGGTTACACTTGGGGGTCTACTTTAGTTTTCTGATTTCTTGAGATTCAATTATGTTTTCCCGCAGAGAGTGTGACAACTCCCTTTACATTCCTGTCCTTTAGCCCCCTTTCTCTACTTCTTGTTATCCAGCTTTTGGTAATGTTTCTCATCCAGTTGCGGTGATGTAGTTGCAAGTGGATTTCTGTTATCCAATAATGAAGGGGACAGCAATAGATTCTCTAGGCTACTGATGGTATTAACAGTGGTTTCTGGCTGTGACAAACTTTGATGCTTAATACGTGTGATGAGTTTTCACTTTTCATTTCTTTGAATAATACTAATGAAACATTCATGATCTATGCGTACAAGAAACTAGAAACACTATGGAATTAACCCTACATCTTTTTCGATGTTTGTAATGTTTGAAGTTTAGAGATAGCCCGAGGTACAAGGTAATAATTGGTCCATGGTACGACTATATTCTTGGTGTAAATGTATTTCAGTGATTAACAATACTATCGATTCTTTTAAGTAAATAATACTACGAAAAACACAAGTATTTTCTTGTGTTCACTTAAAATTTAGATTAACGTTTTGAAGAAAATTCAAATTGTAAACGGAAATTTTAATTTTGACTCTACAAATTGAATTCAGTTACAAAAACTCTTTAAAAATAAATGTAGATGAGACCGTCTAATAAACGGAAATGAACGTTAGAGCTCTGCCACCATTTCACACTAAAAATGGATTTTCCCCTGACGATATTTGTAACCAGTTGTTTTATAACCAGTTGGGTGCTAACCCGAGCTACAAGGTGGTTCGAGATACCAGGGATTCCTATGCATATATTGTGATAGTAATGAATTATTACTTTCTAGGAATTTAAATATTTATTACGTTCATAAACTATTTACTTTGGGCGCCAAGGAAAAATTTCCCATAAATGTTATCTTTTCCTGAAATTCCTTAATTTGCAAGCTCAGTTTTGGGTTCGATACGATGACACCACGCTTACCTGCAGGCTGGTTGTCACCGGGTTGCCCTCTGTACAGAGAAGCCTGAAGTCTGAAATTATTTCCATTCTTACAAAGAATTGCGTATAGATTTGGCACAACAATAATTTCATTTATTGAAATGACTTGAATTTTTTCAACAATATATATGCGATTGATTGCATGCAATTGCTTTTTCCTCATTAATTTATGTTATTCTTTCGTCATGACCTTTAAAACCTTTTTATGCCAGCATTTAGTTAAAAACCGGTGCCGAATTCCTTTGGCGTTGTTAGATGAGACCACGCAGTTCCATATCACCCTTGGCTTCCGCGCCGAAAATCCATCTTCACGCCAGTCGTCACCGAAGTCATCTTCTTCTCTCTTGATGTTTAAATTTAATTCCTTACACAAATTCCGAATTCTCAGCTGTTAAGCCTATCATCTATAACACTGTGACACGGGCGGAAGCCTAGCCACGAACTGTTCCGTTTCGCGTAAATTCCTGCTTATGTCTTTAAACCTATTTGTCAAGTCTGGAATTAGAATACTTAATCGACGTTCAACTAATGTTCCATGTCGGTGAATTGCTTTAAACATAGTGTTTTTCGTATGCATTGACAAAGTTCTAAATCTTATGCTCCCTGTTATATATAACACGGCGATGTCTTACTTAAATCATTCAGATAATTTTCGCGTAGCTACTACAACGATGTTTCTCCTCCGAAAGTTCAGAGCCAAGAGAGCTTCTAAACAAAATTCTTTCTCCACCGAAAAAAAATCCCGCTGTACTTTCAACAGACGTCAAAGCCACCCGCGCTTCTAACAAAAGCATCTCGCATTCCGATTGAGAATGTCCATCGTCCATTTCTGACCACTACATAACCTGCTTATTTATGTTCCATGCTTTTTTTGTGTGTGTAAAAGAGTTTACATATTACGCCGGAGACCTTCAATCAGTTCTTCCTTACGTCATGCATGTAAACAATCATTCGTCACCTAGTAACCGCTTCGCACCGTCCAGAGTAAAACGCGGTGTTTATTTCCTTGTAATTTTTTGTATATTACAGTATCATTCACGTAGACAACTAAAAAATAAAAGTAGAGTAGCTAAGAACATAAAATAATTGCGTTAGATCTCGTATTCATTTCAATTTTCCGACCTGTATCGTGGATTGACATATAAATCCCCTTATCCACTACTACAAAATGGGGATTTACATTAGTTAAGTGTTGTTGTGGTACAAATTTATACATAAATGACGACACTAAATGTTCATGTTTGGAACAAGTTGTAAACAAACATAAATCGATAACTAGTGGTGCTACAGAATGGCACAAACTTTCCCGTATTAGTTTTCTATTTCCTTGGGTCTCCGCTAGCTATTTAGAATTCCCACATACTCATGGTGTCATCTATCACCGCCAGAAGAACATTTTTTTGTCATTTTCTTAATTTTTCGGATTCCTCTTGGTAGAACGAAAATATTAATTTTAGAATATTAAAGAACACAAAAACCTACCCGTAAATGGATATTTCCTTTTAAAAGTTATGTGCCGTTTAAGAGAAAATGGCGTTTTAGCACTACTAAAAATGCGAACTTTCAAGCTCATTTTCACAGAAAATGTTTGAGTTTTCAAAATACTTTATTTGAAGTTATTTGAAGCACTTACACTCACAAATATAATAATGTTTACAAATTGCTGGTAATGTGCATATTAAAGATGTAAGAGATCTTTCAAAAAAATTACAATTATGTGATTTTTGAAAAAAAAACTCAAAATAAACTTTACGCTATACTAAAGAGTGTAATTAGCACTATCTGTTACAAAAGTTTCAAGAAATAATTTGCAGCCATATATGAGAAAATAGTATTTCTGAAAAGGCCGAAATTTGAGCTGCTTTTCACAGCAGACGGTTGTGTTTTCGAGAAACTTTACTGGACATTGTTTAAAGCATATATACTCGTAAATATAATAATGTGAAAATATCGCTGATAATGTAAATATTAACGACGTGAAAGACAAGTAAAAAATTTACATTTTTGTAATTTTTGAAAAAACCAACCGATAGACCAGTATGGCTTTTATGTCATATGATAGAGTACATTTACAACTATCTCTACCAAATGTTTAAAGAAAATATTTGGAGCCGTTTCTGAGAAAATCATGTTTTTGTCCTTTTTTAAAATTGCACGTATTGCACGCAATATTGCACGAAAACAACTAAAATTTTGAAAAACATTTACATGATCTTTCTCAAAATCTCTATTTTCAATTTTGTAGTTGGAGAAAGACGCCGAAAATAATTCAAACTTTTACAATTTTCGAAAATTCAGAGTTATCCATGAAAATCGAACTTATGCCATGTTGATAACTATACTTTACTCTATTCATACAAGAAATTTAAAGAAAAAATTGGAGCCGTTTTTGAGAAAAGTTTGAAAATCCCCGGGGGGTTTAATATAAAGTACCCCCAAATTTTGAAGAATCTTTTTCAAAATCTCAAAGCTTCGACTAAAATCAGATCGAGCAGGGAATATCCATTTTGGAAGAAATCGTACGTATGTTTTAGGCGCTAGCAGTGTTCACAGACGGACGGACGGACAGACGGACGTTTTCCTTTCAATTGGTTTTTCGGTATCAAGGACCTAGAAAACAGGGTTTCAGGCTACACCACGTGTTAGGGTTTTTTTTTCTTAATTTATCAACTGGTTTTATCCACTTATTCTTTTTCACGGCCCGGCAATGAATTTTTTTCCGCCGAAAATTGGCCATTTTTTCGCGCAGCATTACATAACTTTCCCTATACTACGTATATCACTCCGTGTATATGTACGTATACGGGAAAGTAAAAAGTATTCAGCGAATAATATTTTATCCTGTTTGTTCCACGACTTGTTATTAAATATAAAGAAAAAAGAAAACGAACTTAGCAAGATTTATTTATTTTATTTATTTGGTCAAACTGAACGTGATGTATGGGGGAGAAGACATGTGTACTGTAATATTTGTTTGTAATGTAACTTAATGAGTTGTGTCAAAGACCTACAATCGATACTGTCAAATTAATACGATAAAAGAATTTCTGAACAAGTTATCACAGAAAGTAACTGAAAAATACGAACATGCACTTTTTTATGAATTCGTAGTTTGGTATATAATCTACGATTTTATTTTTATTCCGTTCAGAGTTTAAATTTATTCAAGCTATTGTCAGTGAAACGGAATTGAAAACCAGTTTAAATGAGTTAAGTACTATGACTGCCAATGCTGGACAATTGTAGCATTTTCGCGCATTTTAGTTTTAAATACATGCAATTTATGAGTTAAATTTATCAGAAATATAGAGTTAAAACGGTTAACAAAAGATTTTTTATTGTTGCAATCAGAAATCGCGTAGGGTTTTACATATCCTGCCCGCAGTCATATCCTCTCATAATGCTCAGCGGTTGGTATGGTCACGTTCAATTTATCACTAGAGTGATACGTTAAAACGATGTATTAATTTGTCTGTTAATGCAGTGAGTCCGAACCTCCAATACAATGTGTAAATCAAGTACTCAATAAGCACAATATTACTTTTGTAGTAGAATAATATACATAAAATTTGGTGAAGCCGTATTGTTTAAATGTTCCTTTTTCCAATTTGCTGTATTTCCAGAGCATATAAAATTATAAAATATCAAAAAAAAACGATTTCAAAATTTTGAACAAAAAATGATTGTGTGATTTTCAAAAGAAGAATTTCTGCTTGCCTGCGTTCACTTTCTCGCTACAGCTTACACAGTAGAGAGAAACTTCTGTAATGCTGGGCGAATTTCCCGCAGAACAGAGCCCTGGTAACGAAAAAGTTGATAAATACATTTGCTAAATTTAGAAAAACAATCCTCTAACATGTGGTGTAGCCACAATCAATGTTTTTAGGTCCCTGATACCGAAAAATCGATTGACTACAAAACGTGTGTCCGTCCGTCTGTCTGATTGTGAACAACGCTAGCGGGTAAATCTTTCTTCCGATTTTCTCCAAAACTGATATTCCCCAATCTATCTGGGTGATGTCGCGGCTCCTTAAATGTAAAAACGATATTTTTTATTTTTGACGGTACTTTACACGGTGTCCATAGGACATTTACAAAATTGGGAATTTCATCATCATTTCCTACAACTAAAATATTAAAAATAGATATATTTTCCCTGAATGAAAAATGTTCCTTAAGGATACGTTTTGAAATAAGCTGATGTACAGATTTTCGAAATTTTGAGTATTTTTCGTGTAATTTTGCGTGAAATATAGGCAATTTTAAATTTTGTTTAAAAAATTTTTTCTCAAGGATTGCTCCATCATTTTTGATTAAATTTTGTTTTTAGATAGTCCAAAGAACATTTAAGAGAATGATGCAGATCTCATGTTTGTTGAAATCTCTAATTTTCCGAAAATTGAAAACGTTTAAAAATTTTTCGGCGTTTCCCTACAATTATAATTATGAAGATTAACATTTTTCTTATTGAAATGTGTTCGTGAAAAAAAATAAAAAGTACGTCATGTTCAATTTTTCAAAAACATGAATATGTTTTTGCGAAATGTTATCAAACCTAGACAATTTTTATTTTCTTTAAACATTTTTAAAGGTACATTTTTTTTATTAAATTGAGACCTTAGATAGCGTAAAGGAAGCTTGAGAGAATGATGCGGATCTCATGTTCGTTGAAATGCCTGAGTTTTCGAAAATTAAAAAAAAATCGGCATCTTCCTAAAACTATAATTGTAAACATACACTTTTTTCTTAATTAAATGTGTTCATAAAACAGTGAGACTATGTTGAATTGTTTGAAAATATGAGAATTTTTTGGGTAATTCGGTTACAAACATAGCCATCTGCTCCGAATTTACTTAGCTTCCTGAACATAAGTTGTGGGGTGTTTGGAAGCTATAGCTATTCTTATAGAAAATAGTAGATTCAAGGAATGTACAAGTAATAAAGTTAACTTGGAACTAACAAATTACTTATTTACTTCACGAACTTTTCTTCGCTGATTATGGTATGTTGCATTTCTGATAGAAATGACTACTGTTCCTGGCTATCGAAATAAACGAAGGTATACGGAACAGGCGCTTCGTTTGAATGGTTGGGTTTGGATTATTTTATCATTATGTCTAGAACTTCACATGAAAAGAAAATTTAAAAAAATGAGTACCAATAATTTGCACGAACATTTTAATTTTATATTCTACCTACGCTGCCTTGGGAAACAATTGTATATTTGAGAAGTTGATTGTTGAACGGCAAGAATATAAGTTTTTTTATTTATTAGCTACACGTTCCAGTGAAGTCTTTTGGGGATTTAAGTTTACATACATGAAAAATATTAAGTTGTTGTGATACCCTCAGGCGATTGTGGTACGTAAGGCGTACCCCTCAGTTTTTGAAGGTTTGTGGCAGGATGTGATGTGTTGGATCAATGTGGTTGATGGTAGATGAAAAAGGAATATGATATATATATATATATATATATATATATATACATATATATATATATACATATATATACACACACACACACACATTGCTGCATTACTATGGAGGGTAAATGAGATATTTCGAAAAGCGAGATCGGATGCGCAGTGCCAGGTTTGCATTTTTTCCCTAGATAATATAAGATAATGGAATGTGAAATACTTTTAAATTCTTCTCTTTTCTTCTCTTAGTTGAACATTGACATGCAACCGTTATGAGGCTTTATTTTATTTGTTGTTTCATTTAATGTTAAAAACAGAAAAACTGAGCGTGACATACTAGGGGGAGAAATGTATTCTGTGAACGTTCTTGTCAATTCTGGTATTTCTACCCTAACCCATTTACATGTTGAATTATGAATGCAGATGGAAACGAAACTTTTTTATTCGATTAGTAAAGACAACTTGGGGAAATTTCCTTAGATATAAAAACGTATATAGCATTTAGCATTGCATATTCAGACAAGGAGTAATGTCGTTTTAAAAAGAGCATATTTAGGTAATATGACAGTACTATAGTCTTCCGTAATTACTATTATATATTTTTCGATCTATTTGAATTTGTTTGCCAATTCTATCAGTGTTGCTGTGTTGTAAACTGTACATTCCAAGCGTCCATCGCTGCTTCATAGGAGCGCTGGCAACAACGCGCTGAAGCCTAAACCGCTGTCGCGGCTGGTGGATCGTATTATTTATTAACTTTTTAATTGTTTTGTTTTCTCGCATATAACTTATGCAGAAAATTGTAAGGCTAAAAATCCCATCTGATATGTTTGTGAATACACTGCATACTGTATACAATGAGTTCAAAGCAAGAAACGAATATTCATTTAAAGTTTTGAATAAAACATATATTGCTTGAAACTATTTTATTTTTGCACCTAATGTTCTACGATTTGAAATGAAGACTGAGATGTGTTAATTCGGAGAAAAATTGTGTTATAAATAGTATTATATAACCATTACTAAAGGGCAGAAATTACGAGCTATATTAGCACCACTAGTTTTGTTATGCCACATGCTCTAAACTCCTTCCTTTATTTTTCTCAAAAAATATACTATCAATCTGGCTGATTTTGAGACTCTCATTCTTTATTCTGTTCTTTTTAGGATTCTTTTAACGAATCATAAAAACATCCTGAATTACGACTACATTGGAGCATATCTTTAATCTTTTTATTGGAATAAGTCCCATTTGTATTGTTGCTTGGGATTTTGTGGTTCGCGGTTCTTTTTAACTCATTCTATCCCCATTATTGTCTGAGGAAAACTGCTAGTTAATCGAAGGATATTGGAGACCTCCACCTATTTTTTGTTGGCAAAAAGGTGATCGCAGTAAGGAGGTGGCAGATGACTGTATTCCCCACGGAACTAATCAATGTACATGTTCTTCCAGTTGGACTCCGGTTTCGTCGCTGATTTGTTGACTATTTTGTGTTTCTGGAAGCGTCAACTGCTGTGTTCACTAGCCACGTAAATGTTAGTCCATTATTTTGTCAAGGGATATGGCGGTGATCTTCCTCTATCGGATGGAGAGATTTGGCGCCGACTTACACGTAGGTTTGCAGAGTTTTCTGTATCCACGAACCTCCCAGAACCGGGACCCAGCCCCTGCAGGGACAAGCTCTAAGCGCGCAACTGGGCTCCCGACACGTGTGGTAATGTAGTACATGTAGGTGGAAGTTAGTGGAAGTGAAGTAAGGGGAGACAAGGAAAAGGAATGAAAGACCGCCACGCTGTCCGTGACCCGTTTGTTAGGGTACTGCTTCGGCACTCGCCTAGTTGTGATCGAAGAAACCGCGGAAAACTACTCATCAGAGCAACCGTCTGCTAGAATTCTCCTAAAAGTCACTGAGCTCGACCTAGCTATTTATTCAAAACATCTGCCATCGTTGCAATGCGTCGTAATTCAATCTCTAGTACTTCCCGGTCAGATTTCCGGTTGACCCCCTGAGCTACATCAGCCAATCAGCAGCCGATTACAATTCAGCAGTTCCTGATACTCATGGATATTAAAGGGGGTCTTGCCCTGGTTCATGTGAATAATCAGTAAATTCGGTACGAATCTGGAAGGTTTGTTAGCTTTGAGTTGCTGAAGAGTCCAGATTGTAGGTGCATGTTTCGACGCGTTCCGGCGTATGCCGTTACCAGCCTAACTGTGTACGTGCTACGCGAGGGGGACGGGGGAGGAGCGCGGATAAGAATTATCAGGAGCCCACCCCTGGTATCGTAAAATCCCCTTGGTAAAATACAAGGTGTACAGAGTGATACCACCATATGGTTAACGATGTTTACGATATCCTACAAAGCTATCAAAACATCGTCGTTATCCTCGTTATTATCATCATCACTATAATAATTTCTCTAAAGAAAAGAAAGCAAGACTTTTAAATTCTAAATGTGGTGTAGTTCGGACCTAAGAGACTACTTTCCTAATTCGTAATTCGTATTGCAATATTTGGCAGCATCACGACAACAAACTATTTATGCCAGTGAGTGGCTGCAATAAATTTCCCAGGCCGCAGCGGCAGCCGCTGCTGACGCAAGCTGCCCGAGGGGGGAGAGGACGAGGGGCGTAGGTGGAGGAGCTGCATCGAGTCCTGCAGGGAAGCCTTGGGCGGTTGGGGGCATGGACAGGGGGTAATGGGAGATGGACAAGTGGGGGTAGGTGGCGGAAATGGCGGTGAAGTTGGAAGTGGGAAGGGTGGCAATGTGGTTGTTGAATGAGGGGCGGGCACCAAAGGCAAGTTGGTAGTTGTGGGAAGGTAGTGAAGGAATAGGGATGGCGGTGAAGGGGTGGGGAGGGCCTCGACAGTGGGGCGGGTTGGCGAGGGCTGGGGTAGCGAATAGGGCGGTGATGGGGGGGGGGCGTCGAAATAAGGGCGGGGCGGTGAGCGCGGGATTTCTGGTGAGAACAGTGGTGAAGTGAGGAGGAGGGTGGCGTTGGGGTGTGCCGGGGAGGCAAGTTGGAGGGCATCGGCAGTGGGGCGGGACGGAGGAAGAGATGGTGGCTGCAAGTAGCAGGGTGCCAGCGGAGGCGCTGTGAGAGGAAGGCCACGGGAGTGGGTAGGGAGGGCATCTTCCTAAGGGGGAACGGTGAGGGCAGGGACCGCTGAAGAATGCAGTGACAAGGTCGTGACACAGGGGCGTAGTTGGGAAGAGGGGGTTGTAGTTGTGCGGGGAGGGAAGGGCGTCGGCAGGAGCAAACCGTGCGAGCGACGGATGGCGGGGGGACGGCCGCGGCGAACGAGCTGATGGTTGGGGAGGACGCGGGGTAGCGGTGAGGGCAGTGGTGAGGTGGGAAGGACGTCAGCATCGGGCGGGACATTGAGGCCGAAGGGGGGACGTAGTGTTCAAGGCGCGAAGAGGGCGTCGACAATGGGGCGGGGTGAAGATGGCAGTGGCATTAGAGGGCGGCAAATAGCAGAGCGGCGACGAATGTGTAGGCGGCGTCGAGGTGAGAGGAAGCCGAGTGAGGGCGTTGTAGTTGAGGAGAAAGTCGTCAGTGAGTTTGGGGTTACGAGTGCGAGGGAGGGGGTGTAGCGGAGAGGGTGTCAGCAGTGGGAAGGAGCGGAGTTGGCAGTGCTGAGCGGCAAACAGCAGAGCGTCGGTGGTGGCGACGAGGTGAGAAGAAGCCGGGGTGAGGGAGTGGTGGTTGGGGTGGGAGTCGGCAAAGGGTGGTGCAGTGGTGGCTGTGGCACTCGTCGTGGCGCCGTACCATGCCACGAGCTTCTCTGCACCACCAGCGTCAGAAAAGGAATTATTAATAGTAACCCCGCCGTTTTACAATAGCGATGGTGTTGTCTCTGGCGGCGGGGTGATGACCTGCGTGGAGGGACGATGTCGACGTGCCACGGACTGCCGCTCGTGGTATCGACCTTGACAACACTGAATGAGTGGCTAGGAAGAGGTGGGGGCACAGCGGGGAGAGCCACGGCAGTGGGGCGGAGCGGAGGTGGCAGCAAGCAACGGAGCAGCGAGGGGGAGGGGGCGTGGCGGGAGGGGGAGGGGAAGCCCGCCGCGTGGGCGGTGGTGGGTGGGCAGCGCGTCGAGGGGGGGGAGCGACGCCAACTGTGGCTGACGCGGCGCACCGGGGCGTGGCGAGCGTCAAACCCAGGACAGCAACAGCACCAGCCATCGACGGGCCCAATCCCGTTCCCCCTTCCCTCGGCGGTCGGTCCACTTTCACTTCCAGTACTCCGTCTCGCCGCGGCGGTCCCCCGTCAAGGAGTAAAGAGAATGTGTAGTGGTGAGACAGTAAAAACCACCCTCATTTCCGAGCGTACGAAAAGAGAAATAATTCAACTTGATATTTTTTACATTCCTAGGTGACTGATAATAGTGAAAGTTTGATTTTCTCTCCCACAGTGTAACAAGTGATATGTGGGATCATCAAAAGTGAAAGATGAACGGGATAGACGATCAGTTGCAATTGGGATGTTCAAATGGAACGTGCGGAGATACGAGAAAGCCAATCACACCACACACAAGTCTTCAGCGTTTTGCACGTTGCTCCATCTGCCTTCACCATTGAGGATGGTGGTTTAAAAACTACCTAGTCCAATGTTTTCGGATTACTTCCATCCATGCGTGCTTGTAAATCATCGCTTGATACTGAAATTGAGAAATTGCTATATGCCAAAACCCGACCGTTGAACAGCCTGGACTTGAACTGTACGTTACATAATGTAAGCACGATAAACCCGGTGACTGGGGGATACATTGTAATATTGCTAAGCGTTTATTAACAAACAGATTTATACATAAACTTGTGCGATTAAATCACACAGAATACCAAATAGCCAATTAAACCCGTTGATGCACAAATGGGGCCTCGGAGGCGTTATTTATTGTGCGATTTGTGTATTGTGGTGAAAGTGACCGGCCGGGGGATTAGTCTATTCAAGTATTTCCCTCAGCTATGGGCTCCTGAAAATATAGATTAATTGAACTGTTTTGGGAGGCTTAACAGGAATTTTCTTCCTGCTCACCGATCTTTGTACAAACCGGGCCTGCTGAATATGCCGGGCCGAGAATGCTTTGTAGGTTCAACTTCTTGATTTTTTAATTTTTTTCATATATTGTAACTTTCTATTTTTATTATTATTATTATTATTATTATTATTATTATTAATGGGAGGTACAAGATATTGTTTTATTTGAAAAAGCCCACATTTTGCCTAAAGTATTGTAGAGGCACCAACAATTTTTAAGATCTGTTCCTTAGGAAGCTGGCTACAACTTGGAGTAGATTTTATATTCAAACGATTCATAACATCTTTATTCGTGAAGCAAAGTAATAGTAATAATAATTATGATAACAATAATAATAATAATAATAATAATAATAATAATAATAATAATTTGATTGATGGCCAGGTTCGGATCGCATATCCTCCAAAGAAAATACATTACAAAAGTAAAAAAAATCTGCGTCATCAAAGAACGAAATGAATAGGGCAAAATAGTTGAAAGTGTTCTTCAACTCTTCACATCCTCCTGTAAAAATATATAAGTTGTCTTGGGCATTAGTTTTAGTAGTAAAATATTTCTCACAAGTGTGCCAAAAAACTTTGTTGATGGAAAAAATCACTTCGTGACAGCAGCCGCTACCCTGGAGCATAGGTTTATATTGATGAAACCATTCCAATAATCGTCTATCATTGCAGGATTTCAAACCACATAGACCATCGAATTATCGTCAAGAGTATTATGTCGTTGCAGTTTTGTCTTGGTTGTGTTGGGAATCAAAAAGTCTAAGATAAAAGGCTACACAAGTAAAAGCTTATAATTAAATTTGTTCAAAGAATTGGTCGGCCCGACCGGGATTCGAACCCGGGCCTTCTGGTTTACGCCCAGCTGCTCTGACCACTAAGCTTTGAACAGTTTTCACGAGCGCACTATCGCTCCTTATATGTATATACAATTGTCACCATTCCCGTCACCTTGTTGGACCAATTCTTTGAACAAATTTAATTATTAAAACGCATTGTTACTTGGTAACATGGTCACAATTTGGAGTTTATCAACTATCCGATGGGTTTTGATTCTATATGACTGCGGAACATATTCTCCGAGCGTATAGCTTCCAACAAGGTGACGGGAATGGTGACAATTGTAAAAGCTTATATTTTAGGAGGTTCAAAATTAAGTTAGTTGAGTGACTTTGAATACTTCTGGGGATGTTGAGGCGGAACGATTACCAGATTAAGAAAGTCAGAGTCTTCTGATGTTGAATTCGCTGACAGGTATTCGTACTCTGATGATCTATGGTCCCTTGACAGTATCATGCTCGGAAAGTTGTTTTCCAAAATGTCAAAATTTAATTCTTCTGATTCTAAGGCACAAGATATCCTGCAATTTATCTTTATAACTATAACAGGAATCATCTGATATTTACATTTGAGAAAATATAGAATAAGAAATATTTCTGATGGAGAGCAAAAATTGGGGATTGCAAACTTACCCTCATCCAGAGGTGTGATCGTTTTTATACGACTGCAAAACGTAAAAAGATTTTCGAGAATTTTTTTTAGATGTGACGGTAACAGTGCTCGGAAATAGAGAACTCCAAGATTTTGTAAAACATTTACTACAAAAATCAATTTTGTATTTTTTAATAGGTGTTTCTCGAGTGACGTTATTGACAAAGTGCTATACATTTTCTCATTCTGCATTATTTTACCTCTACTAAATATCTAGGCATGCCGAGGGTCCGAGTCCCCATTTATTTATTTACTTTTTGTAATTATTCGTTCATTTAACGTCAAAAAGTATATAAAACTGTGTATGACGTACTACTGGGTGAAGTGTAGACTGCTCACTTTTCCTTAAATTCTGTGACCCCGACCCTCACCCATATATAAGCTGAAAAAGAGCGTCATCTGTAAGAATTGATTAAATATATGCTTCCGTGTAATAAAAACTATTTGCAAAGGCAATGAAGTCACACATTTTATCTATCTTAGCTTATCTCATTGTGCCCTTTGTTTAGGAATTGACATGTCGTGGTGAGAACATGGAGAACAATAATTTGAATGACTCTTTTTCTCACTGATCTCTACAAAAGGTGCACAGGTAGTCAAGTTATATTTATATCTACAAGCAAAATAAAGAGACATCTCTGCATTCGCTCAATGAATCAGGGAAACTGAAGAAAAACATAATCCAGGTGGGAGTCATTGACCCAGAATGTGTGTGTGTACGCGTATCTGCGTGCGTGTGTGTTTGCACAGTTTATAATAGAATATTGCACAGAATTCTAAATTGGGGTTGCGCCATTATTTTTAAACATTGCCTTCTAGAATGCTTATGCTCAATGTCGGAATGTTCTAAGACATGGCATGTCATAAATCGTATTATATGCATAATTATGCATTTTGCATGTGCGAATGTGTTGTTTTTTCCTGGGCAAACAGATTTTTTTACATTGCTACAAGTTAGTGGGGCACTGATCACCGAGCAATTTGCGTAATTCTATGATTTTACCTCGTCGCCTTTTTATACCTCTCAACGATGGTATAAATCTCGCTTTCAAACACCGATTTCATCTCAGCGTCACTGTCACGGCAAATTTGCTTCATTCCCAGCACAGAACCGGAGCCAACGAGGTGAACTCTAGCAGAAGGGCCCCAAAACATGGAAAAGGTCAATTCCCGCCGACCGCGCCCTCCCTTTCCGATCGGGAACCCGCATGTCGATGCCACTCACCCGCGCACCAACGTTTTCCGACTTTAACGTTGTATTGATTAAAAATTGACGCAGTTATCGCTAATGGCCATTTCGAACCTCGCCATTAATTACATCCATAATTCCATATTCAAATTGCTGGAACTAGTACATAGGGCGCTGATAAACAGGCGGACTGCAGCGCTTGCCCCGTGTGGAGCCAGTGCCGCCCGCCGTGACTGCGACCGAGAGGGAGGCTACTTTTGAAGCATGTCAATGCGGCCGACAGGCGTCCTGTCGCGCGACAGGACCGAACAGCCGCCTCTAGCGTCGAGCGAGTTGTCCGTCGCGCCGCCACTGCAAATTAGTTTACGCTTAATTACCTCGTAAGACTCGCCTAGCCGGAATAAATGTTAAAAAAATATTTGGGAGCTAGATTTATTCGCGATTAGCATTTTGTTTGAGTGCGATGTGGTGACGGCGATAAATGACGGGATGGTCGGGTCGATCCCGTCAAACTAATTGAGGCTTATGGAGGTCACGTCACTCTACGAGGATGCCCGCAGAGCGATAGCTGATATAGGCAGGGCCACTTTAGGCTGTGATTGGTTGATCAACTTACTGACTTTCAAGTAGTGGGCTGGGTAGTGCTTTGGGTTCGCTTTTCGACTGATCAGCGTTCTATCATTGATTCGAAGGGTGTTATGTAGTGTTATACGTATTTGAGTGGTAGCCGGTTTGAAGATTTTCAGACTGTTTCAAATAATTTAATAAACCCAAGTGAAACTTTCTCGGGAAAATGTGTTTTATATTAATATTTGATACTAAAATATTAAATATTTGCAAAGGAAATATTTTTAATAATTTCCAATAATCACTACGTAGTTTCACTAAAAAGTTGTAGGGGTTAGAATTAAAAATGTGCATGCTCGGCACCTTTAGAATTTGACATTTCATATTACTTCTCCTCGTTGTCGAGTAATCTCTAAAATACATAGAGTACTAACTCAACGTTCTTCATAACACCCTCAAATACTAACTACCATTTCAAATACAAGAGATAAGTGAGTTACCATTTTTATCACATCAATGGGAATGAAAATTACAAAATGTTAACGATAACTTATTGAAAGTTAGAATCAGCCAGTCTATCCATGAAACATCAATGCTTGGATATTATTTAGTGAAAAATCGATTACGAATAAAACAGTTTAACTTCACTTTCCATTGATGAGATTTTCAGTTAATATTGTAGATATTTAATCTGTATTAAAATACTTTTTTATTATAATGTTTTATCATTATAATCATTCAGCATTATAATAAAAATGAGATTACTATTAAACTAACAAATTACAAAATAAATGTTAATGCCTATGGCAAATGAAGCCATAGCAGGCAGAATGTGCAATATTCTCTTCAGAAACCAACATTGTAAGTGAATGATGTCAAACACTCATTCGCCATAAGAAAACAAAACAAAGTGATGTGTAATAAGTAAATGTTTTTCGTTAAAGATGCAAGAGTCATTTGTTGAAAAAATGTGACGCCGAAGAGTGTCACGATATGTTTAACATGTCACAAAAGAAAATGTTTACAAAAATACATATAATTATTTGTAGACTGCGTATTTAGTCCTAAATAAGCGATATTCAGTTATTATCTCACAATTTGCGTTACCTCTGAAATCCTGTGTTGTAAAATGTGGCAAAATCACCTACCAAAGTATATTGTGAATATTGAAAAAAGAAAAACAATAATGCTTCAAATAAAAGAAAAATGACTTTTACAATCTGAAGCATTTTATTATTTCCACTCATCAAGCTAAAACAAGTGGGAACAAGCGCTGTACAGAGAGGTGCGAATGACCGGAGGAAGCGGAGGTTTAGGCATTACTGAAAGGAACACATCTGTGTGCAATAGGTGTCTATGATAGAAGTGGAAAAGTAACCTTTTATTTTTCGAGTAAGAAATATTGCAGCGCGAGGCCAATGGACCGAGTGACACAATCCTACGAGCAAAATAAAATAACCCTTACCTCGCGTGCCATACACTATTTTTTTCGACCGCCTTATTGACTTTCCTTTTATTTCATTTATAGTATACAAATCACTTAATGATACTTTAAGATTGGTAGCAGTTTATAAGGTTAGTCAAGAGTATTTTGCTTTCTTTGTTGCATCCACAGATTTATCTGAACACTTGATCATCGTGTCACTTTCAGTACTAGTGCTAAAAATTGAACATTTAGCACGTTCCGCATGCCTTAAAAGAGCCTCTTTTAGTAACGGCTATCTAAAAAAGAATGTAAGCCGCGCGGTGCCTTAGAATGGCTATCAGAGGTGGAAAGGAAGGCAACAGACGGTAGTTAAAATTAATGACATTGCACTTATCATTTAAAACAAATCGGAACATTGAAACTGTGTTTGTGGTTAATTCAAAGAAATCCTGATGTTTGAAATGTCCAGTCACATATTACATAAGTTGAACAGAAAAATATTTCCAAGTTCTAGGAGATTAATCTCGCTTGTATTGTCACACGGTACGAAGTGATTAGGAATTCCTTGTCCATTTAATATCGTTGCGTCGTGCGTGGATTCTCAGCGATAGGAAACGGGGTCGATTGTGGCAATGCAGGCCTCCCACGCAGTTCAGCGATTAGGGGGCCAGCATGTGGTCCCGTAACTGGACCAATGAACTGGAACAAATGTTCGCTGTCGACGGGACCCGGGCAGCAGTGTACGTAGGCAGCGGCTCGCGAGGTCAGCGGGCGCAAGTGAATGAGTACTACTACTCGCACCGAGTTGCAGTTCACAGAAGCTTCGTTACGGCTTTGGTTTCAGGTTTGGCAACTCTTGATTGGAATAACCGCACCACAGATGACGATGTCACAAGTCACTATATTTAAATCATAGAACAGCACGCGCCGCAGTGTTTTGCTCATGCCTGATTTTCACAATCTTCGGTCGAGAGTTGTCAAGTGGACGGTGTTATGCATCAACCGGCTAAGCGCCATATTTGAAAAAAATGAGATACGGACGCCATCAGTTGTATTGGACTATCTTCTAAGTGTACGCAAAATTTTGGCGCCAAATCTGTAAACATAGCCTTATAATTAATGGAAAATGTAAACGCCATCAGTCACATCAGGGATTTTATGTTTCGCAACAACCGGCTATAAACCTAGACCTTGAAATCTGCGCTTCAATGATTGAAATAATTAAATTACAGTTTTTAGAGCTGAAAATGTAATAAAACCTTTGAACACGATTATCTAAAAACTTGTATAATGTCGCATAGCCGGTTGATGCATAGCACCGTCCAAATATTCAATTATCCCTCTTCAGTTGGAGGGTCGTTTCAAAAACCGAGTTGATATTTCTCTCATCTTCATACTAACATGCGATTTGTTACAATGCAGAGAACCCAATTTTCGGTTATAACATTGCGTGTGTCTTCTCACTACCTACACAAATCTTAGTCGTATCTGAAACAGCACTAATATGTTTTATTCCTGACATATGTGCGAAGTTACAGCTAAAAGAACGGTAAACACTGACTTTACATCAAAAAATTCGTTATTGTTAAGGTGAATTCAATACTACAACTTCCTACACGAGAGTATTATTGGAAATTTAACTACAGTATAGGAAGTAAAAGGAAACTTTTCTTAGTTTACTGGATTCATAAAGATACAAACGCTAAACACCAAATGCAATGACATAAGTGCAAGAATCCTTAAAGGAAATAATATTAATAGAAAACGCGATCATGATTAAACATGTAATCCTCATTACAAAACATTATATGTCAGAATTTCGATACATAAAATTCGGTTCACTAAACTTCGATGAAAAGAAATTTCACTTCATAAGCGTGTCGTGCGCGAACAAATCCTATTTTTTACTTACACTATTAAATTATATTGTGACGAAACTGGTAACAGTTTTCATAAGCGCCTCTACGTATTTTTGCACATTAATAATCCTATTTACTATGCAAAATCAAATAAAAATAACCTCCGTCCATTTGTTCACTTGTATTAACAATTGTAATATGAATCAATGGACCGTATTATTCGCAAAGAGTTTCTGAAGTTTCGAGTCAAACATCCAAATCACTGAACTGGAAATTGGCAAAATACGAGTAGTTGCATGTTTCAAGAACTCTCTTGTTTTATTGTCAGGTGTCGGAATCAACGGCGTTCTCTCTCGCGAGACATTTCCAGGTCCGTGATTTCGCATATCACAAACTAGACGCATCTGAATGCCAGTAGAAGGAAGAAAAGAGATTGTCATTTCCGCAAGAATAATTAAGCATTTTTGGTCCATTATCTCTTCAGTCAGTTTCCAGAAAGCCGAAAGGGAGGTAAAGTTCAAGACTCGGGAGGGAGCACAAAATAGAGTAAGTGGGCCAGAAAGAAAAGTTCGCCTTTCCACGTGAATAGCAGTCGATGGGCGGCGTAACTTTGCCTGTGCCACCACTTAGAAGCCGACGGGACAGAAAAGCCAGGGAAGGCGGTGGCGGCAGGCGCTGGAGATGGCGGAAGAAACGGCAAGGATGTCACCGGCATTTTACAGAAACTAAATGTGGAATTAACGGAAGCTGATAATCCTCGAAATGAAATGATTACGCGGAAATGAAGTGTTACATTGAAAGGTTTGCGGAGAAAACGTCTTCCCATAATTTGCGTGAGCACGTGCTACGATTTCAGCGAAGTTCTTGGTTCGTCTAATTCGTATTCAGATGTTACTATTTTATCACAAAAGTTAATTTTAAGGTAAATAAATAACGTGTGATGATTTTAGGTTACACGTATATTTTATAGACATGTATAGTCCACTAACTGTTTTCCAATTAAAGTAAACTGAACTAGAAAAATTAATGCATTGAAGATGGCAGAGAGCACAAATAGTCCGTAATTTCTGAGATAAAATGTGGAATAAATTGAATGTGGTCATTCTGGTTTGAAATAATTTCTGAGAAGTGAACTGCATTGCATGGTTCAAAGAGGAAGAGTTTACTACTAGTTTTTGGAGTACAGCCCTGCGATTTTAATGAAGCTTTTGATTTACTTTATTGTTTTTGAAAGGAATTATTTTGTCGAGAAAACCAGTTCAAACATTGAACGTTGAACGTTTGAATGTGGAGTAAATTATTCAAATTTACATGGATTTTCATATTCTTTGTGTCTCAGCATTTGCTCTTGTGGTTCTTTGTTGGAATTTTCAAATTTAATGTGGATTTATGATCTCAAATGCAGGGTAAAATTTATTCAAAACTTAGCCTACCTGATCAATTAAATGCAATAGTTTACATCGAACATGCACACCTCTATAAATGCGTGTGCTTCTTCTTAGGTAGCTACAACAATATAATTAGAATTATTGAAACAAATACCGATATTATAGCCTTCTCAATTACTATGTTATTTGCCCACACGTTGGAACAGCCCTTGAAACAATACCATTATTATGATCTCCGCTATTATTATTATTACTATCATGGGTTCGATATGCAAGGGCAAATCGCTTACTTCATTCAACCACAATCTGCCCCTTCGGCTCGTTTCCGTACGGAAGACGACAAAACTTGAAAGTTATTTAAGGACGTGCTGGATTGCACAATAATAACCAAGTTTTTACTTTCTGGACTAGAACAATTTGAATTTATTGAATCAAAAGACTTCATTTAATTCTAAATAACATTCTTTGCAATTATTGATTTTTGGTCGTGACCATGAAAATTAAATAAACTGTTCGTACGAACATTGACCTGAGCTCTTTTCACGTCGTGTTGTTTGATGCTTCTCCCGAACGCCGCGTATCTCCAAACCAGCACCTCCGACCGACCAGTTACCAGTACCAGTCTTGAAGTCTTCTTTCTTCGATCTTGTGTCACCTCCGACACGCCATGAAGTCATTCCCATTCACGTAATGCACATATGCGTCCATGTTACGCCTACCCGCGTCTAACTTCACTTTTACTAAGTATATTAAATTTACCAGGACGCTTTATTAGATTATTCTTGCGTCCGAAGCTGCTCGAACTAGCCTGCAACCTCACTATCAGCACTGGTGAAAATAATCAAAGTTCATAAACAGTTTTACAACTATTTACAAGTTCCGATCCATTTGTTAGAATAATTAAAGTCCACGTCCTGTTCAGGCAAAAATATTTACAAGTCCACTAGCCTGGTACTTCACCTTCGTCACTGGTGAAATAATTAAAGTTGATAAATTGCTTTCCTGAATATTTACAAGTTCCTCCCTATCGGAAAAATGATTCAAGTCAATGCACTGTTTCACCAAAATATTTCTAAGTTCAATTTTCACTCGCGGTGACAAAATTAAAGTCCCCGAACTGTATCTCCGAAATTTTTCTAAGTTCGGTCACAAAATCTTCCAAGTCCGAACTCACGCACGCACCCCTAGATTCGGGAATGATCCGCTCGCTACAAAATCTGGGACCCAACTAACTTTTTGCTCGTTCTTTCGATCCGGGAAAACTCATATCCATTGTTGTACAAATTTTGTTGGATGTTCCCTACCAACGGATTCCTATTACTTGTATATTTTCATAACTATGGTGTACTCTTGGCCGAAATCCCTATCTTATACACGAATTTTCGTCTGACGCTGCACCATAACAACGGGCTCA
Organism: Acheta domesticus; assembly: GCA_031308135.1. Classification (NCBI taxonomy): domain Eukaryota; kingdom Metazoa; phylum Arthropoda; class Insecta; order Orthoptera; family Gryllidae; genus Acheta; species Acheta domesticus. The sequence goes on from JAHLJT010004567.1 coordinate 217,364,434, forward strand.
TGAAATAGTTTATCTTCGTTGCTAAGGTGCTGCTTGCAATATATCGTGACATATCATACCATTTATGTTCTCCGTAGCAACGTCCTGGTCACTTATTTACACCCGTTATTAAGGTGTCCGATTATAATTTAAATTAACATTAACTTATTAATTAATTCGACATTAAATGTCCTCCCGCATTTGGTATATCACAATATTATATTACCCCCTTGCTCTCAGCACACACATTTCATGATTATTTAAGTCTTAGGGTTATATTCAATGTAAACTGGTTAATCTTCTGTTATTTGAGATAGCCTTTTGCTATTTCCGATTAGTTTCGATTTGCGAATGTATATAAACGGCCTCGCACTCTTAGAGAGGCATCATGTATAATGAAATAAGTTTTTTATTGAGTTACTTTGTTACTGAAGAGATTTTTAAAACTGAAAAAGAATGTGGCCAGGGAAAACACCCGCCAACAACTAAGAGTTGTGGATGTTTAGAAGCAATTTCTTCACAATGTGTTGTGCAAGACGGACGCAGAAAGTAAGATGTGGCGGAGTCACAGTATTCAGACGAGCGTTTCTTCTGAATGAGATGCTGTTTAGAATGGTAATGCCAAGCCCGGATGAAAAACTCCCCCTCGCGCCTGTCAACCTAATGGAATTGGACGAGCGCCATACTTCCAGAATGTTCCAAGGTTCCGAGAATGGAGTGGAGGGTTCTAGGTCAAGGATAGGACGGACGCGGGTCTATGATGTGCTTTGTCTTTAAGATGGCTACCAACATAAACATTTTTTTTGAGAGGATTTACATTTTCATTACAAGTGCGTTGAATAATGGATATCAAAAGCAAGCAAAAGCAATGTTCTTGACTTCTTCGTAAGTTTGTTTATAGGGAAACATTGTAGAGTGGTCAAGGCTAGAACAATGCTTCTTCATAATATTAATAAATGTAAGAAAAAATTATAAAACACCAAGATCCAGAGGAAAGGTCTAGCTTTTGAGATGGAAAAGAAACAAGACAATGTTAAAAAATATTTTGACTTGTAGAAGTAACGGAACAAATCAAAATGCGACACACAAATGTGAAAACAGAACGATATAATGAATGAGACACTGATGTTGTGTAGGTACGCACTTTACAAATATGTAATGAACTGAAATGATTTTAAAATCTCGATATTTAATATAATTTTCCCATGCTGGTAATAGCCAAATTGAAACAAATTTTAGTTAATATACTTGTAAATATTTATTAACACAATGTGCCCGTCTTTGTGAAAACCCATCCAAAATGGGTTTGCAATTCAAAATTTGTAAGTGCTTGAAACTATTGATCTTATTTTATTAATGCGCGACTTCTTCATAAGTAAATATTACTTTCGTGGGCCGATGTCCCATCCATTTTGGACTAACAGAAATTTATTCTGTTAAGAATAGCACAAGATGGTTGATCAGTAGTGTATATTAATAAACATTTGCCTTCATGTTTCAATGACACAATTACATTATTAACCGCTGCCATTTTTAATGTCTTATTTACAACATTTTGGTTTCTAAATTGCTATCTACATGACATCAAATTGAATAAAAATCTTGTTAAATATTAAAGGTCTTTACTTTAAAAAGTCTAATAGTTTCTTTGCAAAGAATGATTTGGCTATCTCGCGAGATGTTTTCCGTGGCGTTTACAGTGGGTAGAGTTGATGTTCTCGTAGCCCGTCCCGGCGAAGTGAAGAATCGAAGAATCCTGTTGCCCTCCAGCAATCTTCTGGTCTTCTCTCTTGACGTTGGAATTATGTTCAAGTTAATGTCGAAAATTCAATATTAAACAATTTACACTATTCACATGAAAATAATAATTACTTGCGAATGCCTCAGGTGGACATCCATACACGAGGCTGCTTCCGATCACGATAACTAAACTAGTAATATGTCCATCTGCTGAACTAGTAGTCCAACTAGCTTTATGTGTGCTCGCTACGGCGGGCGGCCAGACATCTTTAATAACCGCGACTACGACGAACCCCCTAAATTAAAATTGATATTCTATAAACGTCCACGTTTTAAATTCATCACAACTTTGTTTATTTTGTCCGAAGTATCTCGAAGTTCCCTTATTTATTGTTTATTTCGTCTGAGACAATTTCTAAGTCCTAATATTTACATCACAATATTTGCATCTTATACTTTAATAACCAACATAACTACCCAATGTGCTCTTTTTAAATGCAATATACTACTGTTAAACTTTCACCTCCTGGGTACCAATACTTTGAAATGAGCAACTATTTCATTTTATTATATTCAATAATTCCCTTGAGATACCTGGGTATGTCTCAGAACATCAGAGCCAAAAATTAATGTGAACATGAGATAGATAAGCGTTGTTTTATACATTTGTGATTAAGATTCAATTATTTCTAAATCAACAAGATGCAAATAAAGAGATTTAGGTGAACTGAATATTGTTAATGAATTTTTAAACTGTGTTTATACCTTAACACTAGGAGTCAGCAGAAGCAACAAAGCCGATGAATAAACCCACAAATGATTTGCCAAAACATAGCGCGCACTCCGTTCATGAACAAAAAATAATGTGTAACACGTCAATAAATTAAATATTTTAACAAAGCAGTCTTAATGAATTATGCAAGAATATATACAGAACAAGTCACTTATATATGACAAATACCAAAGAATTTCTCTTCTAAACGCAACCCGTGACTTCCAAATATTTAATACTGGCTGGCACCTTCCATGAAGACTTGTTTTGACATGACGTGAGCTATGTCGTAAGCAGTGATGCACTTTGTATGAGAATATATTTTATACGCGCAGTATGACGGAACAAAACTAAATTTTGAATTTTTCAGTCAAAATTAAAATTTTTCATTGTTTCTGGATATTTCACGAGTGTCGGTGTATCTAATAACACCACGAACTTTACTCGTTTCACCGGAAAATGTACAGATTTCTTCTCCGTATCGGCGCGCAATGTTTGTTCGTAATATACGTAACAGGCACTTCAGGGGTAATAAATAGCTATAAATGTTAATTATACGAAGAGTTCCAATGAACAGTGACGTAATAATATAGGCACTACAATAAATATATCTTAGATATAATTTTAAAAATGTGAATAATACCAATATGTACTAAGTTAAGGAATAAGAATCGCAGTATATCTTCACCACACAAAAATGAAATACAGTTCGAATATATTTTTGATTAGATCAGGGGTTATATTTTGCGTTCATAACTTCTCATAAAAGAATTGTTTGTTTCATCGACCTTACGTTTTTTTATAATATACAGCATCCATAATCTTGACACAAGAATTGCAAATGAGTGCATTAAACATAACAATTTCGTGCATAAATAGTTTCCTAAATATCTCGCTTTTCAAGAATCGACGATACTTCCCCTTTTGAGTAGCTGAGATTCTAATCTTATTCTTAAAGTAATGGTTAAAAAACTTTTTAAGATCTGTCCATAATATTTCTCCAGTCCGTAGAATACTTTCTAGGGCAAAAGAATATCGTTGTGAATACAGAGTTATATTTTCTTAAGTTTTCTGAATGTACTGACTTCTGTTGATGAACGACAAATACGACAGAAGAAGAACTAGTGTATTTTTATAGAATAGGTATTTTTGTTTTACAGCAGGAAACAATTAATTAATTTAATTATTTTTCTTGTAATCAATGGGATCTAGATTATACAGATCAGGTGCCCCTTCAAATACAGCTATTGACCCCCAATTTACCCTTCATCATCACTGATCCCTTTCAAAATTTCATCGACCCTCAGGGGCATATGTCGACTCTGTTGGGAAACCTTTAATTAAACAAACCAAATAATGATTGTTCATTCATTATTTTGAAAATTTAGTTACTGAAATATGAATAGAATCATTAAGGCTTAGTATCTTATTGACTCAAAATAACAATATGTAAATGAGACATCAAAATTAACGGTCAGCCCTCAGAACGCTAAAAGAAATACATTTTAGGCAAGTACTGATAATTCGAATGATTGCAATATTGCCATTATAAAATTACTATAAAAATCGAATATGTCTCAGATCCATTTCACCTGATAGTGACTTAATCCAAATAAAATGAAAACAATGAGACTGAATAACAATTGTCCACACTTGCTGACAAAGCATAAAACAAAAACAATGTATATACTATTTACAACTTGTTCTGTATATTTAAACTAAAATATAATTTTTAAAAAAAGATGTTCCATACTACGAATAAAATATATTCAAGAGAGAAGACCAGAAGATCACTGGTGGTCGACGGGATTCTTCGGGGAAGATTCTTCACTTCAGCAGCCCGGGCTACAAGAATGACATCGATTTCATAAACTGTAAGCGCCACGAAAAACATCTCGCGCCAAATCATTGTTTGCAAAGAAATTATTACTTGTCCTTACGACAATAACTACTTTCGTTGCGTAGGTGAGAAACACTTAGGGCTGTATCTCCTACGCGCACGTCAGCCCAAACACACATCAAAAATCTCCTTGTAGCGTTATTGCATAGCTCTACTCTTTCACGAAAGGAACTGTAGAAATATTCAACGAGACGCTGAGAGGTGAGCAATCTGAGAATTTTGGTCATAAAAAAATGCATGTAAATCCCTGATATTATCTCCCCTGGAACCACATTTATGAATTACTTTGAGGTGATGAACGTTGTGTTATGGGTTACTATTTGAATTTGTTTCTTCTTCTTAAAAATTAGCATTATATACGTCTCTATAATTGTCCAATTTTTCAGTTTCTAATCATCAGGGTAGCCATCTTTTCTGGTGGGAAATTACAATCGATATCCCAATACAATATATGCGTTGCCGCAGTGTGTATTCCACAACGGGCTGTCGAATAGCGTAGGTTCGGCGTCATCTGGTTTGTAGTAGAAGCAGCCCGCATCTTCTGTCTTCTTTCATCTTTTCAGGTAGGCTTCACGAGTAAATCACCAATGCCCTGTGTGTGGCTGTTTTAAATAATTTCTTGCTTCTTGTCCATTTTGACAGGTTTGGGAAGTGTCTATCAGTTAATCTGTCGATCTCTACTCTGGCCAGTCGCTTCTGACAACGGTGCATTACGTTTCTACCACAGAAATCGGAGCAGCTGGCCACTAAAGTTAACCTCCAGTCAGTAGCTGAATAGCTAGTGTCGAAAATCCTCTCATTGTCGAAACTCGAACTTTAGAATCTCCTGGTCAGAGGCACTCTAGTTACTTCAGTTGATGCCCTGAGCCGTATAATTTGGAATATTGAGAACCACTGAACTATAATAATGTCAAAACAGACATTTGACAGCAGTCAGTTTCCCTGTCGATTATTACATCAATCGACCACCGGGAGCCGTGGTTCTGAATCATAGACATTCGCGCAATTCAGTGCCTAGGGGCAGGCCAGCGTTCGCGCCCGCTGTCACACAGTGATATTTAGAGACAAAACTTGGACATTTAGAGATGTCGAAGAAACTATCTCAGTACTCATTTGGAATGATTTTACTGATAACATATCAGTATATTGGTGAAAACTCAGTTTTTAGTTTTTTAAAATATATTCTACTGATCAAAAATTAAAAATAATCATTTACATATTTGCAATACAAATATTTGCATTTTTGTTCTAAAATAGCAGCTCTGAAAGTTTCTTTTTAGCGTGTGGGTGAATTAAAACTTAAATTTCCCCGCCGAAAATTCACTGAACAATGTTTGTTTTTACAAAAGTATTCTCTTTTATTCTAGGTGTTACGGTTTTTCCGGTTTGTGGTAAAAACGTAAAGTTGACAACGCGGTGTATATAATGGGTAGGGTGGGGTGGCTGAAAATAAGAAAATCTTAATTTTTTTAAGTTCCAAACATTTCATTCTGAGTTGCTTGCAAATGTTAAGATAATTTATATATATTTTCATTTCTTTATGCATTTGGACAGCGATTTCATTTTCTATGCAACCAAGAATGCGCCTCACATCTGTATTTACTCCCCGTTATGCTCTCTAACATGCCTGAAACCATCTGATCCAACTGTGAACCCCATTTCTAAAATCAAAGTTAATGCATATACTACCTCTCATTCCGTGACCGATGAAAGATGAGCATTCACCAACAAAACAAAATATAGGGGAAAAGATGGATTAGTAAAGTGAAAAATGCTTCGATCTGTGTGCCGTCGAAATGTGCGAATTGACAGGAAGACATACATTGATTCAATGACTGACGACAGCACAAAAATTGATTATTTGTCCTGTTTATGGATTAACGTGTATTTTGGCAGCTCTCTCGTTTCTTGCTTCGTTGCAGATGAATAAAATACGACAGCGCTGATTCAACAAACTCGTAAGGACGACATACTTTTCCCGAAGGAGAGTTGTTGGGTAGTCAATACAGATATATTATTCTACTAGCACACGGAGAGTGCAGAGGAGAATCGCTGTAAAGCAAACTCACAAACAATTTTTTTATGTTTTTAATTGCAGTAGCATTCAAACTCGCAAAATGATATGAATTTTTCAGTTATTTTTATAATTATCTTTCAGTGACCATCAAATTAAATAATTTGCATATTATAATTTAAATTTAATATTGCATGGGGCACTTTAAATGCCATTAAATAAATATGCATTATCGTCACTTCCTAAAACAAAACAAAAAAGCAATTGAAGGAAAGTGCCTCACTTCCCGCTTCTTTATTTATTTAGTTCAAAACAGCAAAAAAAAGTATGCGACGTTTGGGGGAATGAAATTCAAACTGCACAAACGAATTTAAAGAATGAAATATTTACAAAAAACTCCAATTAATCTCAATTGCCTAGTCAAACAGGTAGTTTTAGAGAAAAATAACACTCTTAAATCTTCCTAGACAATAATTATTTTACCCACTTTGGTCACATACTTTTTAATTTGTACAATGAACATCTAAAGCGGCCAGTATTTTACTTATAATTGGTTAACTTGTATTCTATTTTTTAATTTATTCTTTGCTTTCCATTTGTGAAATTTACTAGGGACATTTTAACTCTTGCTAAGAACTTTAAGACAAATGTAAAAATGTATCAACCATACTGAGACCTGCGATACCACACTTTTTATATCTAAAAGTGTTAACATTATAATTTACTTAACTATCCCATGCGTAGCCCATTTATCAATTAACATTTAAATATATTTGAATAGATTTGCGCGTTGTAGAGATGTTAGAAAATTCATATTCGTATGTTGATGGAACTTTCCCAATCAGGATTGTAATTTCTTGTCCAGGATATTAACGTGTAATTCTCTCATTAGAAATTATAACGCTACAATTGTTTTCATTAATATTTGTAATGATTTTTAATTCATCATATTATAATTTAAACGTGGAACTTCCTTGCTCTCTCCTGATTACAATATTTTATTATAGGTAATGCCGGCACTAATTCTAAAAACAACTTACAACGACACACAAAAACACAACAACAAAATTATTACCCTTTAATAACAAATGATATTAACTTAGTTTTCACAATTAACACGTTTCACACATTCGTTCATCCCTACCACATCATGTATGGTCATTGTTGAGCTTAGAAAATTTCTAATTTTAATGGCACAAAACTTCATCTTCCTACAATATGATGATGTCTTTCACTTCCCTTTTGTTGTCAGATTGCCCTTTGAATACCTGATATTAAATCACGTTTTGCTTAATCTTGTGTCCTTGTTTACGTTCTAATTTTTGAAATTAAATTTTGACTGCCGAATTCCGCCCAAAATGTTGTCTTGCTTGTTGAAAAGTGTTCAAATACTAACTTCAAACTGAATTACATGTACAGAAAATATGAAGAGTTATATTGCGGCTACGTGCGTTATTAGCTTTGGAATTATATATTTACTTCTTTGCTTGCTTCAGTTGTGTTCAGTACTCCGCGGAAGGCGTGAAGTCGACAAGAACTCCCTTTTCAGTCCACTGTCTCCACTTTCCCTACATTAGCAGAACTAAAAGTCTGAAACATTAAACAGACGAGCGCACCACATGAATCAGAAATCCTTTCAGGCGCCAACTTATCGAAAACCACTAATTTAAGTAGCTGGCACCTCCAAAGAGCCGCTGAGACCTTTTTTTTTACCCCACCGAAGCGATCACTTGCACAAGCTCTGGTGGGAATTCCCAGAACTTTTTTACGCTCGTTCCACGGCGGGGCGAATTCCAAGCCACCTCCCGGCACCTCTGGCAATTTACGACGTGTGACCCGCAGCAGTAGCGGCGCGGTGAGGTTGGGCTTTGGGATGGGAGTTCGGATCGGAAGGCCATTAAAAACGCACCCCATTTCACCCTCTCGGCGCCCGCCGCCGCCGCCCAGGGGAGGCAAAAAAAAAAAGGCGCGACGGCGAACGGGCTGCGACTGAAACGAGCCTTGTACTGCCAGCGAACAGCCGAGCTGCTGAAATCATGTCGAGTAACTTCAGAGTGCAAACATAAAAAGTTGAATATATCACTAATGCGTGAGAGCTACATATATATATATATATATATATATATATATATATATATATATATATATATATATATTGTATGTATATATATATACACACAATATGATCGTAGGCTCAAGAATAATATACAACTGAAGCCACATTCCTAAATCAAGCTTAGTTTGTGTATTATTCTTGGGCACGTAATCACAAGTGTACTAACGTAGTGCATCAGTATAATTGCCTTATTATCAACAACTTATATATTGACCGCTCAACAATAAAACGCGTCGTATTTTGTCTCATATAGTACTCGGCCTGATTAATTAATTTATATTAGTAATAGATAATGAGAAATAAGGGTGCCAGACGCCTCTTCAATAGATATAATATGGTTGATCATGTTATGTTCTACATAAATGGCTTATAATTTAACAAATGTCTTCTTAAAACTTGTCATATTATAAATCAGCAACTTTTTATAGTTATTTTGCGTCAGACTGTGTAAAAGTGAGGATTATTTTTGCCTCCTGATGTAGTATCAACAGTGCAGTGTTAGGGCCTATTTATTTTATGCCCGTATGAAATGTGTTCGTTTCTGTGAAAAGACAGAATATGGCCTTACTCAAGAATTGTACCACGGCAGTTGCATCTCCCCGCTCGCAGAACGTGTTGAGATGAACGAATGTGAGGATGATGAAGTGCGTAACGAGCTCGAAGATGGAGAAGGAGGGGGTAGTGTGAGGAAGAGGAAACAGGAACCTGCCACGAAACAGTTTTGTCCACTGCGATTTTCTCTTGGTTCGATTCATTGTTAGTTATTCCGGGCGCGCCAACGAACGAGGTCATTAGTCCCGTAAGTGTAGTGCATGTTTTTATCAGGACGTGGCTGTCATCTTCCTCCGCTGGATTGCAAGATCCGGCTCCGACCTACCGTCGACTAGTGAGGTTTCCTCAGAACTGGGTATCAGCCACCTGCGGGGTACCGCCCCAGCCGGGGCAAGCTCGAAGTCTCCGACCGATCTCCTGGCATGTGTGGTAGTGTAGTGCGTTTTAGTTAACTAAGTATGTGTGTGTAAGGGGCGAGGATAGGACAAAGACGAGGAACGAAAGATCATGCGCGGTTCGTGGCACGTTTGCTAGGGAACTGCTTCAGCATTCACCTAGTGTCTTGGTTCGAATAGATATCAAACACAGAGAAGTTTCCTAACAAACCGGCCATGCACCACGCCCGATATTTTCTTCCTCCTCCGTGTCCATTTCTCATTCCTTACTTACGCTTACTTACTACTCTTCGGGAGAGTAGTCGGGAGCTTAGAGCTAGATCCGGTTGAAAAGAACAGCAGGAATTTATGAATTGGCAATTATCGATGAATACGCTATCAAAAGCTCTTCTTTCAACAAAACGTTACCTAATATCTCAACCTTAATTACCTTGCCCCAATAATGTTGTACACTACTAGATTTTTTAAATTGAAATATCAGATTGAATGCAGTATGTTTGGATTTTAAAAGTAATACGTTTCTCTTTCTCCTTTCTCTAACAAACAAGTATTTCTAACACCAGTATTTGTAGTTTTTGGATCTATAGTGTGAAGATCGTATTCAGTTATAAGAAAATAGCAATCAATACCTCCCAGAATCTTGAAACATTGCAAACATGCCCTTAGAACATGACTTTTGTTCACAGAGAGAAACGTAATAAATAACAGAAAGCTGTTGTGATTAATGAAAGAAAACACCTCTCTTAAGTGTTTAATAAAATTACCACTATTTACCATTATTAAAGAGTTTCATATACTCGGAATGTCTTAAAACATCAGAACCCATTGTGGCTACTGGAATTTAAATGCAATTTGTTATTTTACTTTTAAAATGTCTTGCTTCGCAATTAGTGATATCCCGCAAATAACTCAAACTAAATTGCACGATCACTAATTCCTCCGGCATCTACTTATATCCTTAACGTCAGTATACATCTGATGCAAACCTAACGACTCAGCTGCCTCGAAATAGTCTCCCATGCCGTCTTTGGAGTCTACCAAAAGGAAAAAACTTATCAATGATAATTTTACAGCTTTCACAACTTTTAGGAATACGATTAAACCTAAAACCAACACCATGGTACAAACAACATAGACTAGGAATGTGTCCCCGATTGCCTACAGATTAACGTAAATTCGGAACCAATTCACAGTGAACTGAAGTACTAAAGCCATTTACAAATTATAATACCAAATCTACCAAGAAAAGGAGCGTGAACAGAAATGAGCAGAAATATATTGTTGTTTTTCAGTGAGATGGGAGATTTTATCTGCAAATAAAAGCTACAGAACTATCACAAAGAGAAGTGTTCACAAAAAGCGTTATTGTATTCACGATTCTCACAAACATTTTTAAATAGAATTTATGCTAATAAAGTTGGCAGCAAAAGTGAATAGTTAGAGTAATTGTGGAACGGAATAATGAATATTAGTAATTTAAATGTAAGTCTATCTAAAGAGACCCATAAGTTTGTTACTTGTTTTACATAGACGTATTTTAGTTCTCCTTTAATAAACTCGTCGTTAACAACAATAGGTGAAGATAGCAAACTAATATGGTTCACATTAGTACGTGTACTTAATTATTTACATTGTCGGTGGAAAATAATCAAATAGTATTTTTTCTGATCGAACATATTCAACAATTTGTAGGATTAATACGTACCATACACTTATCCATTTTTATTATAGGAAATTCAACATTCATTTTAACTCCCTACTAGCGTTTTTTCCGCGTAGTTTCAGGCTCTGAGAAGCATTCCTGTCAGCATTTGTCGGTTGTTACAGAGTGGACGAGACATACTTCCCCACGGCGCCGCAGAACGTTTCGAGAACAGATTCTCTTAAATGCCCACAAAAGAACTTCATAAAAAACTACGGAGCCATTTTTCTAAAAATTGGAAAATGTTCCAGGGGCCTCATGCAAATACTGGTTTCAAATTTTAGGGCTACGACATTAGACACACAGATTGAGGAATATCAGTTTTGGAGAAAATAAGCTGAATTTAGCCGCTGGCATTGTTCACAGAAGGACAGGCAGACGAACAGAAAGACAGACAGAGGTTTTCCCGCCATTCGTTTTTTCGATATCAGTGAGCCACAAAAAATAGATTCGTGTTACACCACGTATTAGAAGATTTTTTCCTAAATGTAGCAACTGGATTTATCCACTTTTCTGTTAACACGGCCCTGTAGTAAAAGTCCTTGTCGAAAATTCGCCGTTTTTTCGCATAGAATTACACAACTTTCTGTCTACTCCGTAGGGAAAAGAAAAAATGTCAGGCGCGTTGCCGAGACCGAACCCTCGACTTCCCAATCCCTGATACCCTCGACCCATAAGGTGTTGCCTTTATGCTAGCGGTATTGATTCAATATACATTCCTACGAGGCTGAGACACTCGGTATTCAATTTAGGATTCGAAACGCAGAACACGGTTTTATGAACAAGATCAGTGTATTGTCTTCCCGTAACCCTCGACTCCATCGAGAACTTGTTTTGTTTCATTGACTGTGCGGGAAGAAGAGAGCATCGCCAAGAGACCAGCAAAAGAGAGGGAGGATACAACGCCGGCGGTGGGCGAGATCTCGGACAGAAATTTTGGCCAAGTGCCATCGGACCGTGCGCGTTACTGGCCTTCGCCCCCGCCCCACCCACCGCCACGCCGCGTCTGGGCATCCGCGCGACCTTCCCCGCCGCCCCTTCCCCGCCCCGCGCCGTCCTTCTTTGACCCGGGCCACGGCATGCGACCGCAGACAGGGGTTGCCCCATCTCTCTTCAGGGTAGCCCTACATATCCGCGCTAAGGCCTCGGAGAATTGGATGCCGACGAGGAAGGGTAGTGGAAATGGCGGTGTGGTGGTGGAGGAGAGAGAAGTTCTCGGACAGCAGTGGCACGCTGCCGGGCGTAGTGAAAAGTGGTGTATGGTGATCGGCGGTGTTGCGTGGGAGATGATGAGAGATAAAGGAGGGAAGGAGGTAATGGTTGGCAAGGCTTGGGTGAAGGTAGGTGGTAGGGGTTGATTATGGACAATAGAGGACTATGTTGGGGGCGGTGGGGAGAGTTGAGTGATGGTTTGTGGTGGGAGATGCCAGTCAGATACGGGAGTCGGCGGAAGGGATTCTGTGATGGTGGACGATGCTGTTTGGTTGATGGAGTAGGTGGATAAATGTAGTGCGCAGAGTAGGGAGAAAGGGATGTGGGGTGTGAGATAGAAAATAGATTTGGGCTGTGCTAAGCAGGATTGGACGGCAGTGACCAGTCGTGGTTTGAGGAGCAATGTAATGAACAGAGGTCGATAAGGGTGGGCAATATCAAGGAATGGTGTGCAATGGCGTTTGATTATTGAGGATTATGAATAAAGGTGGTGCGCAAGGTGAGACGAAGTGTTCGGTAATAGTCAAGATTTGACATTTTGAGCGATAGCGAATGGTGATGTGAAATAGAAGTCATAGCTGGGACTGGGTAAGATTAGGTTATTGTGGGCGGTACTGGGTGTTATTGAGATACTGGCGGAGTCGTGGTCGTGGGCGGGATTCTGAGACGGAAGGTGGTGGTGGACGATAGAGATAATCAACTGGGGTACGTGATGGTGGGCGGAGTTGGGCAACGGTGGACAGTGGTGGGCGGAGATTGCGATGTGAGGTGGTGGTGGATGTTGGGAAGTAAGCGGTTGTATAGTTGGGCAATGGTGAACAGCAGTGGGCGCGGTTGGGCATTGAGAGGTGGGAATGGATTTGGGAGGGAAAGGACTGCTGTAAGGTGTAAGCGGTGGTAGAGTTGGGCAACGGTGAACTGCGACAAGCGGTGAACTCCAACGACGAACTGCGACGAAAGGTGGGGGTGGATGTTGGGAGGTAAGTGGTGGTAGGTGGAGTAGGGCAACGGTGGACAGTGGTGCGCAATGGCAGACGGTATCTGGCGCCGGGCAGCGACCGGCGGGCGGCGAGGGCGGAGGCAGCGAGAGCGCCGTCGGGTGCCAGGGGGCAGGGGCGGGGGCGGGGGCCGGGCGAGCGACTGCGGTGGCGGCGAATGGACGTTGTCGGCCGCTGGCCGCCGCCTGCCCCGCAGTGCAGCCCTAATGGCCCCCGGAACTTTCCAGAAGTTGCTCCACGGATCCGCGATCTGTGCGCCTCTCTACGACGCGATGACCGAGAAGGGCGCGACGCCGTAGGGCTCAGTACTTGCTTTTCGGTGGCGCACCGCCCGGCCGGATTCATCAGAATCAACCGAAGTGCTGCACATTTTTTAATTAAAAATTACTCGTATTTGGGTAGACACAATATTATCCTGATCAAATACCTTAGAATCAACTGGTGTTTCACTGTTTTTCATTAAAAATTGCTCGTATTTGGGTAGATACATTATTCTCATGTCCTAATTCATCAAAATTAAACGAAGTGCTTCACTTTTCTTAGTATAAAAATTACTTGTTTTAGTGTAGACGCAATATTCCCAAGACCGAATTCATCAGAATCAATCGAAATCTTTCACTATTTTAAAATAAAAATTGCTCATATTTGTGTAGACACAATATTCTCATGAACTAATTCATCAGAATCAACCGAAGTGTTTCGCTTTTTAAAAAATAAGAATTACTCGTATTTGTGTAGATACAGTATTTGCATGACCGTAGTATAATAACCGTTGGAATGTTTGCAACAGCCGCCAATTAACCAAAGTGTTTTTAAGGCTCAATGGCTCTTGGAAAAAGATAAAGGTTATCAAACATTTCACTGTAACTTCATGGTTGATTGTTTGTGTAGCCCTAAGGAGCTTGGAGTAAAAATATGAAATTCGAAAATGATTGTAAATAGGTGCATTTCACTTTTTTATCTACACATAATGATAAAACTGATTTGTTTAACTCTAACCTGTTTCATAAACTACCAGCTTCATGAATCATTTCCATACTAATTTAAACAATTAACGAACTTTTCTTTTTTATGAATACAAGTGTGCTTAATATGCAAACATGTGATTCTTAACACTGTCCAGATTCAAGGTAAAATTAAATTAGTTTTATACTGGTTCTTCGCGGCAGTAATCATTGCCGTTTACAGATGCCAATAACATGTGCGTTTGACCTTCAACATAGATTGTAAAATGAGTAAATTCCAACGGTATTGTAAACCGTTCAAAACATGTCCCGTTTACGTGAATGACAAAATATTACTACCAGTGTTTTGACCTTTCATTTTGTAAAACATTCAATCCACATATCGCAATAGTTTGTGTAGAATTCAGATTTATACTTGCTTCTCTCTGCTTGCTGTGTTTTTGTGATTATAAAAATCTTTATTTCTATTTACATGACAAAAATTACGTAATGCATTTACGTTGTAATGTAATAAAAAAGAATTATTGAAAAAATGTTTCATTAAAAAATTTAAATTCTGATTATTGAACAATTTTAAGGAAATTGTATGAATTTTAAAATTGCTTTGTCATTGTAAGATGAGTTTTAATCTTAACACAAAAAATGAGAGGTTTCCCTATCAAATATCTTTTTATCTGCTTTTCGACCAAGCAAAGTTCATCATATTGAACTATAGAGAACCGCATGAAACCTCCAAAGCATTTGCAATGCGATAGGGGTGGTAGATTTGAATCCTTCGGCCACAATTTGCCAACAGTATCCTTGGGATTAGTCAAATCAATTACAGTCTTACCGGTTCATCTTTTAGGAAGCTAATAAAGCGTTTTCCCCTTCGTAGTTATGTCACTTAAAACACGATTTTGAACGTCAATTAAACAAATGAAACAATTTGGTAATTAAAAATTAAGCAACTTATAACTTAAGCTCAATTTGAACAGGATCTCATATCTCTCTGTCGTCACTCATATTTTGATGATTTACTATTTTGCTATCGGATTTAATGATGAAATTGCCATATTCATTATACTTAAAAGCTTAGCCGCGAGGTGGGACTTACGCATTCTCAACATTCCTTCCTTTCTTGAGTCGACGAGCATAGAAAATGTTGGTGTTTGCCTTCTACTGGTCGGAGATGGTTGGCGGGTTTAAGAGGGGTGAACGAGTACTGAGAAGCGCAAATGATTTAGGATGTGATGCAGACTCAAATGGAATCTTCGTTGTGTGATCACCCTGCAGTTTCGATGAAAATACGAATATTACAAATATTCTCCAGGATGACCCACTTTCGTGATATCTGTTACATATTCCCCATGAATAACGGATTTTATGTGACTCCAATAAAATGTCAAGATGTCTAGGATGTCGGAAAGTTCTTCGTTGTTGAAATGTGTCACATCACAAATGTTTATTGCCGTGTGCTTCAGGAAATCTCTTAAGCAACGAAATCACTTCATTGTCAAAATATTTATATACCTTTTTCTACTGCAGAATACAGACTAGAGTTTTGGAAATATCTCAAATATATGTAAATATTGAGAGCAGAAATTAAGGCAAATACATTATGAGAAAATTAATACTCTTTGCGCGTTGAATGCTAGAAAGCCTCTTTCTCGATTTTTTTTAAGATTCTCACTTGCAGGTTTAACCTGTACAAAACGGTTTTTTGCATATTCGAAAAAAGGCTTCAGGAAAAATTGAAAATATTGTAGTTTTGGTACTTGCGTAAAATATAACGTCTTTTTTTTAAAAGGTTCAATACTCAGTTTATATTTTGGTATTCTTTCCTGTATTGCAAACATCATTGATTCAATAATATAAATTAATCTCTCTACCAGATTTGATGCATTGCAAAGATTGAAGATTTCGTTTGAGGTTGGTTACCATTTGGGTAAAGTTAATCCAATCTTACTACACACTTAATGTCATATGATGATGTTATGTGCAATTAAGAAACAAAATTCTGATTTCTGCGTCGTAGATCCTTCATTGAATTACGAAAAGCCAATTTGGTACATCATGAATATTGTCTTTAAATCTTTTAATAATTAAGAGTCAATTGTTTTGGCAATATCGTCGACTAAAAGAGCTTGTGACATGAGAATTTCCTGAGTGCCAAGATCTCGCGAACTCTGTAAAAAACAAGCCATTTATTATATTACATCCTTTCTGAAGGAAAGCATACGAATTAATGTTTTTGGTACGTTTTTAGACCGTTTGATATTTTTTAATTCTCTATTTATGTTGTAAAGTGTATGCAGTGAATTGGCATATATTTTCATTTTTATACAATACTTGCAAGAGTAGTGAAGTTTATGTTATATTGTATTTCTAATTCGTAATAATTCAAAGTTTTTGCAATACCCATATGGAGTTTGATTAAAAATGAATTGCATATTTGTTTTAATACATATATAGTATTTGTTATTTTAATATATTTAATTCTTAAAAGTACGGCTGAGTGCATGACTTGATTTGGCTCGCAGTTGCCTGGTCTGCATCCCGTCCTAATGCCCTGCGGCGCGTTGTGTTGCAGCTGAGCAACGACATCGGCTACGTGCTGTACTCGGCGCTGGGCTCCTTCTACATCCCCAGCTGCATCATGGTGTTCGTGTACATCCGCATCTACTTCGCGGCGAAGGCGCGCGCGCGCCGCGGCATCCGGAAGCCGCCGCGCCGCCCGCCCGACGACAAGTGCACGTCCTTCAGCACCAAGCCGGGCAGCGTGCCGGTGCCCGGGGCGGCGGGCGCGGCGGGCGGCGGCGGCGGCGGCGGCGACGGCGGCGGCGCGGGCGGCGGCGTGGACCGCAACAGCAACTCCCCGCTGCGGAACGTGGTGGTGGAAGGCGGGGTGACGCTGGAGCACGGCGGCATCGCCACCATCGTGACCGCGGAGCCGCCGCGCCCCGTCGCCATCCCCATCGTCACGTGCGACTTCGCGTCCGACATCAGCACGTCGGACAACGCGGAGTGCGTGGGGGAGAACGGCAGCGGCGACGCGGGCTACCTCTCCGCGCCCAAGGACACGCTCAAGGTCATCTCGGGCCCCGGCTTGCAGGTGAAGCACCCGCTCGCCCAGTGCCAGTTCCGGGGGTCCACCCTGTCGGTGAACGGGGACCTGGCGCAGCAGGCCGCCGCGGCGGCGCGGTGTCGCGCGCCCAGCGTGGGCATCGACGCGGACATGGTGAGCGAGTTCGACCCGTCGTCCAGCGACTCCGGGGTGGTGAGCCGCTGCGCGGTGGTGAAGCCGCTCAAGCTGCGCCTGTGCCAGCCCATCTTCGGGCGGCGCGCCGCGTCCAAGGCGAAGCGCAGCGGGGACCGGGGCGGCGGCGGGGACAGGGGCGGGGACAGGGGCGGCGGCGCGGGCGGCGGCGCGGGCGCCGAGACGCCCGTGTCCGCCTCGGCCGGCGGGGACGGCGGCGGCGCCGGCGGCGCGAGCGGCGACGTGGCGACGCCGCGCGTGCAGAAGCCGCGCGACCCCGAGCGGGAGAAGCGGCGCATCGCGCGGAAAAAAGAGAAGCGCGCCACCCTCATCCTGGGCCTCATCATGGGCTCCTTCATCGCCTGCTGGCTGCCCTTCTTCTTCCTCTACATCCTCACGCCGCTGTGCGGCGTCGCGTGCGACATCCCCGATCGCGCCTTCGCCATCGCCTTCTGGCTCGGCTACATGAACTCCGCGCTCAACCCCGTCATCTACACCATCTTCAACAAGGACTTCCGGAGAGCGTTCAGACGCATCCTCTTCAAATGATGTTTGTTCGTGGTCTGCTGCTGGGTTTGCGTCCGACTGCGGTGGTGGCCGCCCGGCGGCAAGGACAAAGCCACGAAAGCCACAAAGAAAGCTCACAGTTGATGAACTCAAGAGAAGCCACCCTCTCGTGTGCGTTTCGGGGCAAAAGATTGAACACCAAGCGGGGAGGAACAAGTCTTGTAGTAATATCATCTGTACAGAAAACAAAAACGAACTCTTTAATGTCTCGTGTTTATATTCTAAATGGTCGTCTTAACATATTTTTAATAATATATTAAAAAGAAGTGTAAAGTACGTAGTCTATACTTACACATAAGAAAACTTCTTGAAATTTTTTGGTGCCGAGTGGTTGAAATCGGAAAGCAGGAATTCAATAGGAGGAATAATTTCACTGTGCGCGAGTCTAAAGACAAATCTCAAGCAGAAGGTTCGGAAGACAGCTCCCGCAAATAGATCGCTTCGGTGCCCCCTCCCGCACGCAACGCATCCCTGCCCTGTGGCCATCGGCGACCGGGAACGTCTGTTGGAGCGCCCGGATGCAAATCGCGGCTTGGAACTGTTTGTGGCGCGCGCCTTCTGGCCGTGCTGCCGCTCGCATCCGCTCACTTCGTCGACGTTCACTCGTCCCCGACGACTGTCCTTTGTTGTAAGGTCTGGCGTATATAATGCAAGTGTTTTGTTTCATTAATATATAGAAAAAAATGACTTATGATGATCATGCATTTAGCACATACGAGAAATTGTTGGAAATGTTGAAGTAAATAATGTAATTTCTGAAATCCTCAGTCCACAAGTTCTGTACATCTCATTATACGCAAACAAATATGTCGTTTATTCTTCACCATTTTATCAAAAACATTCGTTGTAAGAGAACACCTATAACATAAACGATGTGTCCATGTGTGATTATATTGTATGGGG
Source organism: Acheta domesticus (assembly GCA_031308135.1). Taxonomy (NCBI): domain Eukaryota; kingdom Metazoa; phylum Arthropoda; class Insecta; order Orthoptera; family Gryllidae; genus Acheta; species Acheta domesticus. The sequence continues at coordinate 217,383,487 of JAHLJT010004567.1, forward strand.
TAGCCGTAGATAAATAATCGATCTACTTTGGGTAGATCGTGTTGCAACAAGTTGCCCTTTTGAAATGTTAATGGATTCAGTAGTTGATGTTTTCATTGAAGTTTTATTCTTGTTTTTTATAACAATTCTGAAGGATTTCCTCGATATGGGAAATCATGCTTTGTAAGATTTTCCTGCAGTTAATATTTATTTTACTTAGAACTGTGACATGAGTTGTCTCAAATTATATGAGATCTTCCAGAGACCCTTTTTTAAAAAAATCAAATTTTTACTTAGCGTTCTCCCTATGTCGAGTTTTGCCTTTTCTTTAAAGCATCTCTATAAATTAAATATCTAAGCTACTGAATCCTTTAATAATTTTTCTTGTAAATTTAATTTATAATTCTCTCTTAACATGACTCCGTACTACAAACGCATTACGAATATTTAAACATCACGGTAAGGCACCTACACAGGAAAACCAAATTACTTAAAGAAGCAAGTGTTCCACTGTTTGGATTTAGTTGATTTCATATTCCATATGTGTTTTAAATTCAATTTTTCATAAATTTCATAAAATTCAGCACAATTTCCACCAAATATTTTACATTTTTTTCGTTCTTGTTTAAATTTTGAGAATTTTTTTGGAATTGAAACTTAGAGGGAAGTACGTTTGCTCTGATTTTTCTATATCGTAAAGTATTGGTTAATTCGTCACTTGTAAAATTACTGAAGGAATACCAATATGGAATGCCTTTTACATTAAGTTACGTATCCATTCATCGTTAAGATATGAAACTATGCATTAGAAGAATAGAAAGAATGAATTAGAAGAATTAATTATATTCTTATTTATTCTGTACTTATATAATTCAGTGAGTATATATTGGTAACTTAGGAAATATTGTGTATATTAGTCATTTTCCAACTTTGATTTTTTGATTGGTTAGTGTATTTTTAAGAGCGCCAAAATATTTCATACAATTGCCATATCACACAATTTATTTGTGGTTTTTATAAAAGTTTGGAAAAATACTTTTATTTAGCAGAAAACCTTTGTGTAATTGGCCAAACCTCATTCTGGCTTAGCGATGTATATTTCTGGCTGGATTCCCGCAATGATTCTACGAGTACATATTATAACTTTTTGTAATGCCATGCACGTATATGCTACAACGTATTATGTAATTTCCGGCTAGATTACCTCAGTTGAAATTTTCGGTAATGGCAACCTAGACAATGAACGAAGCTCGATGACAGCAACCGATTTACCTAAATTTAATAGAGATTCATCTAGAGTTTAGCTAATTCTAGATCAGTAACTATGTTATCTGAAAGACATCAGCAGAGAGATAAAATACAAATTATTAATGGTATTTGTTGTATTTAGTTTTGTAATTCTACAACCATTGCTGGTACAATCATTACAAGTATTTAATCTCACACTTCAACTAAACATGAGACAATTAAAACGGAATATTGAACTATTGTTGTAAATATAAAAGCATATAATTTTAAAATGCAGAATGATTAACAAATTTTAAAATTTCTAAAAACTGAATACTTTCACGCTACTACTAAATGTTGATGCCTTATTTCCCTATAATTGCTCTGCAAATAACAAATGTGTGAAAGTGCTATCAAGTACATTGAATGTAGGTTTGGATAGAGGACCTTTTACATCATCTCTCTTTCATGTAAGGTAGTAATTTTTTCAACAATTGTAAATTACAACTCTTGTTTGGCAAAAGTAAATTTTCTGCTGAGTGTTTCCACTCATTATTTATACACATAAGTATCAAGAGAAATCTGTTAGATTAAGCATTAGTATATTTATTTGTAGTGGTATTACTCCTACATTATTTAAAAGTTATAAATTATGTGTTCTTTAAGTATCATACGAATGTTTCCACTTTTCTTAAAACTCGAGCAATAACAGGAGTGTTGTCTTGCTAAATCATTGGAATTCTAATTTCATGACTACAGAATTAATGTGTGTGCTGTATTAAGCAAGACAGCAAAACGGTGCTTCACGATGGATATATATTTCAAAAAAATACTTTTGTAAAAAATGACAATTAATATTTGTACCCATTGGCAATAGCGAGGTCTCATTATTTGATAATATACTGTCTCATACATTCATCAAACCATTGTGAGTTTGAGGCTAAGATAGTATGCGTAGATAAAATGTGTGAGTGTTAGTTATTTTAATCACGTTCTTGATGTTGACCATTGACTCACAGAGAGAAAGTTACATTTTTTTAATAGCACCAAATATTCGTGTTTCTGATTTGCATTCTTGCCAGGCACAAGTAAATTTGTGCTTCATTTTCTTGAATTTTTTTCTCACTAGTTCTTCTGGTCTGTATAACAGAAGACTAAACTTTTCATTGAAGTAGCATTAAAATAGCAACGAAACTAATGGTGCTAATTACTTTAGCGAGATTTTTCAGTTCTATCCAGTAATCGCCCCAGTAGGCAATCCTAATCCATCAATATTCCACATTCAGCGGAGTGAAGTATGCGTTTCCTACACTCTTCCTTCTGTGACAATGACTATTTCTTGATGATGAAAAAAGTATAATCTCCTTTTCTAGTTGTTTTCTGAAAGCCATACCTCTCCGACATGGCTTCGACTAAGTATTTCAAGCTCATAAATGTCCACCGCCGTCTCTTCTTTTCAAAAGTGATGTCCAAAAATTTTCACTATGTTCTACCTAAAGAATTGACAAACGAATACGTATCGCAAGCAGATCATTCGAAAAAGTGAGATTGGTCACACTGAGTAATTGTAGGGCATCCTGATTATTGAAGAAAGATGGACATTTCGAAAGTACAGAAAAGAATACCTAAAGAAGTAGTTAATATCTAAAGATATTGAAAAATACTTTATTGTTGGGAAAAGATATGCTTTTTCCGTCCTGCAACAGCTTATTTAAATTGTAAAAATATATTATTGAAGGCTCAGTGTGTTCTTAGAAAATAACTGATGAGGTAAGTCATTTAAAAAAAACTCAAATTTCAAAATTGTGAATTTTGTATACTTGTGCAGTGCTAAGATAAATTAGAATATCATGATCTTATAGAAAATTATTGGACACCAACGACAAACTGAGCAGCAAAATATGGATAATATATTTATAGCCAATAAAAGGAAACCTGAAACATATAAATCAAGATTAAATGATAAATAATATTTGAATTGAATCTATTTCAAACAGAAAACACTTCTACATTTTTCTTTTCTAAATGTACAAGACAAAGGAATAATATTCATAGAAGATTTCAATTGATATGGACATACTTTATCTCTGTACCATTTGAAATCTGTTTCAATGGTTGTGAATGTTGACTCTGAAACTTCAATTAGAATATTGATTAATTTGTGTTTTATATAAAATCAACCAATGTTATCGTGAGAATTGAGAAAATGTATCAGCCTGGTAACATATTTTCCTGTCACATCCATATTATAAAAGAAGCTGCAAATTAAGGCCATCTGCTATCACCATCAATTCAAATTAAACGTGAGGCCCCTGATAAGTGCAATTGCACAACATAAACATTCTATTTGTGCTTCGAAGTGTTCTGCTTGCCCATTGCATCATTCGTTTGAGAACTTTTCTGTGTCACGTGGTAGGGAGGTCCGAGCCCCAGGTTCCCTATGCGTGTCGTTTTTTTCCTTTTTTCCTTCCACATTTCCCAACATTGAGGGAACCTAAAACTTAATTTCCCTTTGTGTGTCACCTGGTTCTTACGGCCAGCACTAGTTCACGTTGTAATGATGACTAGAATGATTCCCTTGTATTTTTGCGATGTAGAAATCCGATAAAAACAAAATGACTATATTCTAATATCTGTTTGTAAAAAAAATGTATAATTATCTGTAAAGTGATCAACGTTCATGTTAAATCCAAAATAAATGAACAGCCAATTCACGATTTGGGACATACTCGCCTCCATTTCCTTATTAGCTGTTTCGTACAACAAACTAGAAGACGTTGTACGCGTTAAAAAAAAGAGTTTAATGAAACTCCATTAAACACACAATGATCGTAAAGGTCGTACTGTAGTTTAGTATAAATACATTAATGTAAAAGAGAACAACACCTGACTCTATTGTACTCTAAGAAACTGGTTAAAGTGTTTGTAGATACATGAAAAACTTTTTTATAGAATTTGTGTCTACGTTTACGTGTGTTAGGTACCTGCAAGCAAACTATATTTCATCTGGTACCGACTGTTGTCATATTTTGTCTGTGTGGATATATACATATTATAAATATCTCTTCGTTACAAGTGTACAGTAAAGTTTATAAATATTAATAAAAATATTATTAATAATTAAACATTGTAATTATAAGGTAAATGATTTTTGTGTATATTATACATATGAAGCTACGACACCTTCAATAAAGTGAATCTCTACTTCAGTTTTACAAAAAAAATGAATGTTTTATTTTCCCTAATATCTTCACCAATGATGTAAAATAACCAAGACACTAGACGTAGCAGGTGATGACAAAACAGACCGTTCACTGATGATACGAAATAGTATTTGGAAAATTGAGAATGCTATGAGTTATTAAAAAATATGTTAATTTAAAAAAATATAAAATAACAGAATAATGGTTTCTCAGGCATACGTAAATCCTTATACTAAAGAGACTAGATAAAGGTTAATAAAGTAGAAATAGGTAAAATGTTGACATAGGAATCTTCAGATATCACAGTTCGTTTATAATCAGTTAAAAAATGAATTCTCAGTTCTATAGAAACAAATATTTATCATCTTCCATTACAAATCTTCACACTGTATTGAGAAAAAATGAACTGAAACTCAACTGAGGGCAACATTGCAAAATTTGCATTTCACACTGAACTAATAGGCGTGAAAATTTCGCCACTGAACAATGGCGAAATACACCGAAACAAGTATTTGTTATCTTAAAAGATATTACGCACAAAACATGACAGTGTGTCTACATCAATGATTTGGAAGTTAACAGCAATTTCTAAGGGGAATTTTATTTTCAAATTCTATACGTATTGCAACTACCCTCGGGTCTTCGGTTGGGCGCCTCAGACGGGTAGCCGGCCCGCTCAGTCGACAGATTACCTGAAACGGCGAAGATGGAGGAAGCCGGTGGCCTAGGTTGAATGAGAAGTCAAACATGTGAATTTAGAACAAGTTGAATTTATTCATTAAAAAAAAGAAAACGCTAATGGTCTGGTGATGATAACTCTGGCGAGCATGCCCCCAAAATCGAAATAAAACAAAAAAATGAAATGTCATGCACATAAGAGAACAAAAAATTACAAAGTGATTACAATCAGATGAAACTCTTCTTCGCGCGCGAATTCCCGCTTGACGGCCATGCGCGGCCGGGAACTCCTCTTCGTCGTCCCGGTCGAGAGGAAGTCAACACTGATTGTCTGATGTACTGTTCACACCTCTCGATCGCGGGTACGACATAAGACACTCAAACAGAAAATACCTCTGTTAGGCGGCCTGCGCCACCCACTGAAGTTGAACGACCTCAGGTCAGCTGGCTGCGAGGTTCGTGGCGAGCGAGGGGCGCCGCTCGGAAAATGTAGGTCAGATCAGGTACTTGCGAGGGTAGCGGCCAAGGCGGCCGGAACACAAAAGCGCCGTCTGCTCGCTGCGGTGAATGGGTCAGCACAGTTCATTCACTGACACGGTCGGTTCATTCCCGGTCGATCTCACAATACTTTGATACTAATGAGCCCGTGAATTATCGCACAAATTCACTAAGGAAAAGAGAGTCTCGAGTTCGCACGTAAATCGGACGTAATATAATACGAATTGCTGTCAAATGTTCATAATACTGTTCTGCGGCCTGCGTTCGTCACAGAAGTCTTGTACCCAAACTCTACAAGAAACTTAATAATTTTTCTAAGTCCATCGAACCGAACGCCACAACAGAATATAACAGGTTCCCCCCTGCGGCCGCCACTTGCGTCCGATTCTGAACACAGCTCCCCAGCTTCTCTTTTGTGCCTCGTCGCTCCAAGTTTTAGGAAACCTCGTTCCCCCTACCAAAATTATCCCTGTGACTCTGGAATATTCTAGAACAAACCCGAATTCTGGTTGCTATTGGCGAAAGGGTACTGCGCATTAGATATTTTCTGCCCAATCAGAGGATGTTTTCGAGGCCGAGAAAAGAGTGAGAGAGGGGCTGGTTATCGCTCCCTCTCGCTTTAATTTTGCGTCGAAAAGGGGCAGTTATTAACGACCGGGGGGGTGTGAGGGGCTAGGAATCTCTAGGGAGGTTGACGGAAGAGTTCCAGGCGTCGTGGAAAAATACTGAAGGGGTCGTGTGCAGAGCGGCTACCCAGAGTTGGGGCACACGTGTCCGCGACGAATTATGGAGCGAAGGGTGCCGACACCGTGGCGCCTCGCCTGGCCCTCGGGTCGCCCCCGTGGCGCCTCGCATCTCTCGCGTCGCCGCCTGCGTGGAGTTATTTTGCGGCAGAATAAACTTGAATCTATTCGGTATCACTACATTGGCCTCCCTTCCCGCAGTAGAGATATGCATCGTGTTTTAAAATTCGTAAGGCGTGGTGAGAAGTTTTGAAACCTGAGATGCTTATCTCGTCAAAAAAAATTAAAAAAATGGTACCGAATTCTAACGACTAATTTCTGTGATAACAATTACATAAAAGGTCTTATTCAAATAATTACCCTTAAATTAAACTCATTAACCCTAATAATGGTGGAGTAATAAAATAAACTAATAAACTACAAGAAAATCTGAATTCCCTAATCTACGGTTACAAATATTATTTCTTAAACAGTGAAGGCACGGCTATCACGAACTACTCGGTAAGCTGTACGGTTCTGGCGAGTTTATTTAGAGATTAATAAAGTTTGGAATTAAGTTTTCATTCTTTAAAGGGTCGCAGATTAAAAAAATTGAATTTGCCTGCTGGGAGACCGTTTGCATCTTTAAGTTGGCACACGTTAGGGTGCGGAATGGCTTCAATAATAAATGGTCCAGTAAACAATGGAAAAAACTTATGGAAAAGACCTGCAGGCTGATCACTCACTCGCGGGGTTCGAACCAACACCTTCTGTATTAACACAATAGCCTAGAAAAGAAATTTCACGTGTGCAAAACTGTGACTTAGCTACATTTAATCTCATTTGATTGGTAGAAAGGCATTCTAACAGTCGCCTTAAATGACAAAGATGTTCCTGAAAATTTCGAGATGAAATCACAAGGTCGTCAATATAAGGCGTAACGAAGAGTTTGAGTTCGTCACCTAATTTTCCATCTAAGCATCGAATGAAGGCTGCGCCACTGTTCTTTAGGCCGAAAGGCATCCGCTTCCAGACATAAGTGAGGCCGTTGTAAAAGGTAATCCTGTAAATTTTCTGTCGTCTGGGTGAATAGCAATTTGCCAGTACGAACTAGAAAAATCCAAAGCTGAGAAAATTTTTGTTTGGTTAAACTTCCAAAGAATATCATCAATATTCTGCGGCGCCTCATTTTCTGGAACGGTCACTTCATTAATTCTGCGAGCGTCTAAACAAATTCTGACCCCTCCGTCTTTCTTTTTTACAAACGACAATCGGATTTAGATAGGCGGTCACTGATCTCTCGATGATGCCCTCGTCAATCATTTTTCTGACGGTCTCATCAACTTCCCCCCTTAAAGCTTGTGGAATAGGATAGTTTTTTCATCTTAAACGGCGAGTCATCGGTAACCCTAATTCGAAAACAAAAGTCTTTAATTGGATGAACGGGGCGACCGAAGACATGTAAATAATCAAGTAGCACTGTCTGCAACTGGGAGCGTTCATCATAGTTCAAAAAATCACATTTTTGCACATTTTGGCAAATAATCCCCTTCGTCGTTTCCCCCCCTTCCCAAGTTGCACTAGAAATGCTAAGATCAATCCTATCTTCCCCGTCATTTTGAATAATAATTTCTTTACCGGCACCGAAGCTCATAACATTTCTGGAAAAATCTATTATTCCACCGTTTTCTCTTAAAAAATCAACCCCAAAATAACATCATGATTAAGATCTTCAATTACTAGACAGGGCACATCAAACAACATATCTCCTATATTAATTGAAATCAGGACCTGCATTGAAATTGGCTTGCTTCGTTTTCTCCCAACCCCTATGACATAGCATCTGACGGTAGGTAATGTCGGTACTGGAATCCGCTCGCTTATAAGTCGCGCATAAAATTTCTTTGACACAGCACTAATTTCACTACCAGTATCAATAAGAGCTTGGACACATAAATTTCCCATAAAGGATTCAATAATAGGGCATTTTCTGGCACGTTCTTTGATAGTCACATCCTCGTCTTCGTTAAAATCAAAAAAGGCATAATTCACTGATATGATCGCATGAAATGGTATCTCTAAAGAAACTCGTCCGTCACCCAGATACCGAGACAGCTGGGACGTTTCTAATTTGTTGAAGCCGGCCGGGATGAATTTTGCCGTCCATCTCTCTCATCGCGATGTCCACGGTTCTCACGGGATTCGGGCGGCGCTCGCCGATCATCTGCCTCGTTCCCTCCGGCCCTATTATCTCTATGCCACTGCGGCCTGCCTGGTAGTTTCCGTCGGGCCTGCGATTTCTGTCGCGGTTCTCATTGTGATAGTTGTCCCGCGTTCTATCAAATTGTGCCAACAGTTCTTGGAAACGTTCTAAATCTCTACACTCCACGCTGTTGACAATATTCTGTACATACGTTGGGAAATGAGCTGTCAGTAACCAGATGATTTTTCGGTCGTTTGCCTGCGGGTCACACAGCTTGATGGCGGAGATTTTCTCCATGGCGTAGTCTAAATAGGACTGCCCGTGGCGGTTTTCCCATCGCGATTCTAAAATCTTCCGCTCGAACTCATATCTCCGTTGTTCGCCCCAGTATCGATTCAGAAACTTCTCCCGAAACTCTTCATAATTTTGAGGGAAAGGGTTTAAAGCGGAAATCCAATAAGATGCATTGCCTTTCAACAATTCTTGCATAAATTTAGCCTTCAAGTGTGAAGGTACCGCCTTCGTGAGATTCATGTAATTTTCCGCCCGGTCAAGGAAAACTTTGGGATTTTCATCGGGTTTTCCGGAAAAATACAGGTTTTGCGGTGGAGCCCACGAGAAGCGAAGGCCTGAGCCACCAGAATTCGGATTTGGGTAATTCTCGCGTTCCTTTTCAATTTCCTCCTTTACCAATTCTAGGACAGTACGATCAATTTCCCTTTTAATTTGGCTTCTCTCTCCCTGATGTTTTCCTCACTAATATTGCCTACTTGCGCGAACTTTTCGTGGATATGCGACACTTCTGAATGGAGTTTCTGTCCGATTTTATTAAATTTTTCGCCCATTTCCTGCTTAACTTCAATGATCTTTTCAGTAACCGACTCACAGCACGCTTCTACTTTGTCGTCGCATGCCTGTAATTTGGTCTGAATTTCGATTTTAAAAATTTTGAAATTTTCGGTAGTTTCCGCTTGTGGCCCTTCCCAACTCCTGACTGAGTTTTTCTACGTTCCCCCTCTATTTTCCCGCATCTGCCTTCGACCTGATTCTTTAAAATCCCTATTTCATGGTTAAGTTTTTGCTCGAGACTTTCTAATTTATTTGCTTGGGCTTCCAAATGACTTTCGATTCGGTTAAATCTGTCCTCACACTTGCTCTCATGTGCTGTGAACCGTTCATCTAACATTTCCTGTAATTTGGCAGTGTTATTTGAGATTTTCTCCTCTAATTTCGCGGCATTATTTGAGATTTTCTCCTCTAATTTTGCGACATTGCTATCTGACTGGTCTTTAATTTCTTTCAATTTAGCGGCGTTGTCTGAAAATTTCTCCTCAAATTTGGCAACGTGTTATCTGAAATTTCTCTCATAACGCGCAAGATCTCACTTAAGGTGGGACCTTGCGTCGACGGCTCCTCAAAACTGTCTTCACCCGTCACGTCAATACCTGATTCGTCCTGCATTTTTACAATGTTACGCGGTTTCACTTGTTTTAGTACGCGCACACGGTATTCACACAACACAACACAACACAAGACATGACACTTACAAGGAAAACACAGTACAAAATGACATCCTCAACAGACCATAAGTTATTAACTTCTCTACACCGTGCTTCCATCCATCATCTTAATAATTTAAACAATTTAATAATTTAGGCAGAGAAATCTCAGGGCGCTTATCTGGGATATTAAAAAATGAAAATTACGATTATTTCGCGTTAATCGAGCCCCACGGTGGGAAAGCCAATTGCAACTACCCTCGGGTCTTCGGTTGGGCGCCTCAGACGGGTAGCCGGCCCGCTCAGTCGACAGATTACCTGAAACGGCGAAGATGGAGGAAGCCGGTGGCCTAGGTTGAATGAGAAGTCAAACATGTGAATTTAGAACAAGTTGAATTTATTCATTAAAAAAAAGAAAACGCTAATGGTCTGGTGATGATAACTCTGGCGAGCATGCCCCCAAAATCGAAATAAAACAAAAAAATGAAATGTCATGCACATAAGAGAACAAAAAATTACAAAGTGATTACAATCAGATGAAACTCTTCTTCGCGCGCGAATTCCCGCTTGACGGCCATGCGCGGCCGGGAACTCCTCTTCGTCGCCCGGTCGAGAGGAAGTTAACACTGATTGTCTGATGTACTGTTCACACCTCTCGATCGCGGGTACGACATAAGACACTCGAACAGAAAATACCTCTGTTAGGCGGCCTGCGCCACCCACTGAAGTTGAACGACCTCAGGTCAGCTGGCTGCGAGGTTCGTGGCGAGCGAGGGGCGCCGCTCGGAAAATGTAGGTCAGATCAGGTACTTGCGAGGGTAGCGGCCAAGGCGGCCGGAACACAAAAGCGCCGTCTGCTCGCTGCGGTGAATGGGTCAGCACAGTTCATTCACTGACACGGTCGGTTCATTCCCGGTCGATCTCACAATACTTTGATACTAATGAGCCCGTGAATTATCGCACAAATTCACTAAGGAAAAGAGAGTCTCGAGTTCGCACGTAAATCGGACGTAATATAATACGAATTGCTGTCAAATGTTCATAATACTGTTCTGCGGCCTGCGTTCGTCACAGAAGTCTTGTACCCAAACTCTACAAGAAACTTAATAATTTTTCTAAGTCCATCGAACCGAACGCCACAACAGAATATAACAGGTTCCCCCCCTGCGGCCGCCACTTGCGTCCGATTCTGAACACAGCTCCCCAGCTTCTCTTTTGTGCCTCGTCGCTCCAAGTTTTAGGAAACCTCGTTCCCCCTACCAAAATTATCCCTGTGACTCTGGAATATTCTAGAACAAACCCGAATTCTGGTTGCTATTGGCGAAAGGGTACTGCGCATTAGATATTTTCTGCCCAATCAGAGGATGTTTTCGAGGCCGAGAAAGAGTGAGAGAGGGGCTGTTATCGCTCCCTCTCGCTTTAATTTTGCGTCGAAAAGGGGCAGTTATTAACGACCGGGGGGTGTGAGGGGCTAGGAATCTCTAGGGAGGTTGACGGAAGATTCCAGGCGTCGTGGAAAAATACTGAAGGGGTCGTGTGCAGAGCGCTACCCAGAGTTGGGGCACACGTGTCCGCGACGAATTATGGAGCGAAGGGTGCCGACACCGTGGCGCCTCGCCTGGCCCTCGGGTCGCCCCCGTGGCGCCTCGCATCTCTCGCGTCGCCGCCTGCGTGGAGTTATTTTGCGGCAGAATAAACTTGATCTATTCGGTATCACTACAATAGCTAAATAAAATACTGAATAGACTCACAGCGTTTTCTCGCGCACTGAGAAACAGAACAGTCGCTGTAAAGTGTGCGGTGCTGGTATCACGAATTTCCTATCTTATTACCTTCAGGAATAACCGCAGTTTTATTTTTTTATCAATTGCTGAAGAGGGACATGTTTTTTACTCATTATTAAAACCTTTTTAGCTCAAGCGATCACCCCCGTGCATGCATGCGTCGTCTGGGAACCAACAGGAGAGAACCAGGTACGAGAATTCTTCCACATTGTGTTGATGC